>JANHFX010009662.1:0-37553 GCA_027560015.1 Chloroceryle amazona | reverse complement strand
CAAGTGAATATATATTATATATATTAAAAACAACAACGACAACAAAATCAAAAAAAGAAAAGAAATTAAGTGTTTACCTTTTCCCTGATAGATGACTCTTCCAAGGCCCCTTCTGTTCCACAGTTAAAGACAATCTACTGTCTTGGATTCCCACGTGTTTATTTGCTACAGATAGAATTATTGGGTAGTGGAATAAAGTAATCTACAGTCTTCATGCTGTTTTTTGGGGTTGTTTGTTTTAAATCAAAGGTATTCAAATTCCTAGGTCCTTCATGTTTAGTGTGAACATCATAGGCTGCAAGTTACCAGCTCATTTTCTTTTTCTTGTGCTTCTGTGCTGAAAGCATGAGCCTGTTTTTTCACCTTTCAGACATCTTCTGTGGGAATGCTGTCTGAAGTTCCCACTCCTGGATTACTTTTACCAAGATCACAAAGGAGGCATAGGACAGTGAGCCTATCCTGTGCCTCCACAAAAATGCCACAGAAGAGCCCCTGTATGTCTCTGATATGGCTCTTGCTGAAACTGAACTGTGACAAAAGAAATATGAACATGGCCATTTTTCTGAAAAGAGGAAATACTTTTTCTTTTCCTGCCCTTTCAGCATGAGAAAAAGACATGTCAAATTTAAAATGTCTTGTGTACAAGATATATGAAAGTGGATGATGCTTTAGAAATTGTGTAACATAAAAATATGACTCAGTCCATGGCAGTTTTTAGCTGAGTGATTATTTTAACATGATAGAAATGGTATCCCCAAATCTTCTTGAGGTTTGCCCTTGAAATTGTTCAAAAGGCTAGTTGTCTGCAACTGGAAATACACTAGTGCCTCAGTTTACATATAAGGTTTCAGATCATCCAGGTTAAAATATAGATTTTTTTTTTTTAATTGTTGAAACATTCAAATTTACATTTTTAAATCTGTAAACTAAAAAAAAAAAAAATAAAACTGTTTTTTAAATCAGTTCTGTAAATTTGAGGTAAACATCTATTTAGTAACTTTGGACAATGTGTATTTTAAAAAAGAAAAAGTAATCTTAAAGTTGATGTTTTGTTTTTAAATATTGGTAGCATTTTGATAATACCAGTTGGATCACAAAGGCTTTTTTTTCTGGCTTGCAGGAAAGGTCTGATACTTCAATTTTTCAGTACAACATTTTGAGATTGTAAACATTATAGAACACATGAAATCTCTTTTTCACTCTTACATGCAGAGGCAAAACCCTGTAGCCATATAATACATTATTTATTGAAAAAAAAAGATGTATTAGTATAGTATTGTTTTACCATGGTATGTATGAATAGCTACCTGAAATTAGGTAGTCAACTGAAAGTATCTTAGAGCTAGAAGCTATGAAAAAGCTACTGTCCTCTAAGCAAATGTGATGGGTTACCAACTGAAGTGGCAGTCACTGTGGTTTACCTTTCTATGGGGATGCTACATATGGAGGAGATTAGAAAGTTTCTAAAGCTAAGTGCACTCAAAGGTCCTTGCAATTCCTCTTGCACAGTTTGTTTGTTGAGAGTTTCACTGGGGGTGTGTACCTGTGGGGGTGTGATGTTGTGCAGTGAGAATATTGATTTTCAGCTTTTTTATTTTGGTTGCACTATTTGTGAACATCTCCTAGTATATTCCCCCAAATAATTTTTGGGTCCACTGCCTTACTTAATGCAAGTTTAATAGAGGAATTAAGACAATGGGAAGAGCAGAGACCCTTGTCCATACCCCCATGAGGGAAGAGGCAGTGGTATGAGCTTTCCCACAATACACATCCAAATATTCATAAGGCTCAGAAGCACTAAAATCCCAGGGGAAAAAAAGGGGAGTTGGAGTTTACATCTTTCTAAGCTGATATTTGAACTTTCCATAAGAAAGAAATGTGTAGGAAATGAGGCTTCATTATCTCTAGTGCTTGTAAACTACTTGTTTCAACCCTTCCTCCTTCTCTTCTCCTTCTCACTCCCCTATATCCTATAAGTATAATAAAATCTGTTTGCTAGCAAACTGTTTCCAAAGTAAAATCTTCCAGAGTGACCTGGGGAAGAATGGGGTTGCAATACAGGGGAATATAGTGGAAACACTGTGATGTAGCAAGGTGTCTGTGCAGCAGGAAGGTGGCCACTTGGAGAGTGCAGCAAGGGGTTGATGTTCATCCAGCACTGAAGACTGCCCTGGGATGCTGAGCTGGCCTGGGATGCTGAGCTGGGATGCCAGCAGGCAGCCTAGAGCTGAGTAAGTGGTCTGGGAATGGCTGTATCCGCTTTTATGTACGTTTTCTTCATTTGAGAGATTGTATTATGAAGCCAGAGGGAGTGCTTCAGGCTGAGTGTATAAATTAACTGCTTACTGAACTGTGTAGGAGGGACTGAAGTGCTGGAAAGAGAAGCTTACAATAAAACCTCCATCTGTATGCTGCAGAAAGGCGTTCGACCTGCCCAGGTCAAACCTCACACACTATTTCCATCAGACGAAGGTGGTGGCCTAGAACAGCTCTGGAGGTTGAGCTGCTGAAAATAGAAACCTGGCTTGCAATGCTGTTTTTCAACAATTGTGCTAATGTAAGATTTCCAGCTGACACAGGTGGAAGGTTCAAGATGCAAATCCAAAGACGCTCTCAAACTATCCCAGAGTTTGGCTACAAGTCCATTTTATTTATATATATATATATAAAAAGGCAAGTTTGTAAAACTCAGATCAAGTTCAAGCTATCAACTGTCCTCCAAAATGTAGACATATTTGGATCAAGCATTTTGGTTATGGTCCATCTCTAATTTTCACCAAATGTTCTAAACTTCTAAATCCCCTTTTGCTCCTACTTTCTTTCCTGACTGTATTTTCTTTCTCATTCTTGTCTGTTTAAAAACGTCAGCCTGGGCTTTACCAGGGAGTTTTATTACTTGGGAATGCTCTAAGTTTTCTCATCTGCTCCTCCTTTTTTTTTTTCTTCTCCCCTCACCCTCCCGAAATCTGTTTGACAAATTTCTTTTATTCTGTAATTGTTGTTCCAAGGCAGTAGCTTTTAGTCACCTGTACAGTCCATTACCCTGTCTGCTCAGAACGAGACATAGTAAAAACACTGTTTGTGCTCTACATTACCAAGAAGTTTGTGGGGTTTAAAATATCAAAATATTCAAGTGCATTCATGTACAAGTTGGAATCATCTTGAGCAGTTTCTCTTTAGAATTTTCTAGCTCTAATATAACATTATGGATAGATGATATGAAAAATAGTCTGAAGAAGAATTCAAGTGGGATTTTCAACAGGACTTAATAGCTTAGCTCTGTGTGTGTGTGTAAAATGTGTTTTATAATGGAGCTTAGTTCATTAATTGATAGTTTTTACTATTTACTATCTCTAGAAGTCATGAATCACCTCAGCTAGAGGGTTAGAACAATCCTGGCCTCTTTAATCCAATACAGAGTTTTTAGTAGCAGTCTAAGCAGTGTGAAGATACAGGCTGTAGTGATGATGAGGAATATCAGGTGGTATATTGCTGCAGCTTTTATACAATGGTTCTGAATACAAAAAGCAGTAGGGAAACACATATATTCTCTTTCAGACTTGTCTATAGGTAACGTGTTGTCTGAGCAACCCCAACTTCATGGGCACAACTATAGCAATATAGAAGTAAAAATGGGCTGAAACTGCTTTTGTTTGTTTTCAGCTGTAGAATAATGGTAAACTGAATATTAATGTATTGATGTATATCTGTGTATGTAGTGGACTCTTCTGGCACTGGGCGAAACACGTGCAATATTTTATCAAGATGATGAGATACGGTTATTTTACTTTTTTAAAAATTTATTTAAATTATTTATAACTTTAGATGCTAGAAAAACTTGAAAGTTTGTTCTTTATCAGAAATAAAGTGGTGAGTGTTTAAATTTGTCATTTCTTTAAATTTTTAAAATCTGAGGAGATGAAGAAATGAGAAGAAATGTGTGTCTTTGGTTTTACTGTCACTTTTTGTTTATAATAACAGTTATTAGTACAGTGCCTTATTAGCATAAAGATTTTGTTTACATTTGTACAGTGCTTTGCAGTCATCCAAATGTGCATGGGGTCTTCCAATTTCAGCACTGTAAAGTATGTGCAGAAATCTTCTCTCTGCTTTCAGAGAATATTGGAGGTTGTAGTGTCTCCTCCTCTGGAGACATTCAAACCCACCTGGATGTGTTCCTGAGTGACCTAATCTAGATGATCCTTCTCTGGCAGAGGGGGTTGGACTAGCTGATCTTTCAAGGTCCTCTCCTTCCAACCCCTAACATTCTGTGATTAATAAAGTTTGCATTGTCAAGTACCCAGATGGTAGGAAGTGCCATTCTGTAAGGCTGTCCACATGAACTTAGGTCAGTCTGTTATGTATCTACATTGATAAAGACTTAATCACACAGTCATGCTTATCTTTTTCTGCATAATCTTTGCATTATTCATGCCACAGGGTGGATAGTATTCTTGGAGTTTTCAGTTAATTACATTTTTGTTGTTCTTCTGTCATTTCCTGCATTCAGGCTATGCTTCAAACATTTAATTGTTGATTTCCTTAAAAGTGCTTTTAAAAAATATTTCTTATCAGTGCACTTTCAAATTGTTTCAAGAACTTTTCTCACCATACGAGTGAAACAAAGGAAGTGTTATCTCTGGTTTGCATCCTGGAAACTGATGTGTAGAGAGATTGAGATAAATGTATCCATTCATTTTAGGGAAACCTGAGATGCCCAGGACCTGATTTCTTTTCCAACTCTATGAATTAGGTTGATCTATGCCACGCAGGATAGCTGCAGTCATATGTGACCAGCACTTACGTAATTCAAAAATCAGCAATCAAGTTAGGCATCCAGAAAATGAGTTAAACAGAACTTGTGAATGTCCTGACAAGCTACATGTAAAAGGCTTACCTGATATTTCAAAGGCCTTTTTTCAGGGGGGGATGAAAAAAGACATATCCTTGGAGGTATAGCAAGAAAGGTTACTAAACTTCTGTATTATCAAACATGCTTTCTTTCCGCTCTCCCCTAAAAACTGCTCTCTTGGAAATAGCCAAACACTTTTTATTGAAATAAACAATAATATGTAACTCAGCCAATGAAAGGAAAGAGTAAACAATTCAAACAATTGTAATTTGTCAGTCAGAAGCAAAGACAAACAGGATCATGTAAGAGGTTGCAGTGAACAAATGTTGATAGAAGGGGGTCTGATCACAGTGCCTGCAATAACAGACTAATCTCAGAAAGCTGCCTATCTCAGTAGCAATAATGAAAGTAAAAAGATCAGTAGATTATACTGTAAATATAAAGAGAGATAAAAGGGGTGCTACAGCTCTCTTTTCCCTGTGTTCAGACAGGAATGAGTAGACTGACCACTGCAAAAATGCTCCTACATTTTTGTGTAGGCCTGCAAAACTTCTCTGACAGTTGATAATTGATCTGCTCACAGGGAATACAGCATTACGCACCGGGACATAGGAGAGTGGCAGGTCAGTGAGTTGATTCCTTGAAGGTTACCAAAACTAAAAATTTGCTTCAGGTCTGGGAATTTTGCTAGGAGAAAAATAACATAGGAAAATACCACATTTATTTGCACCCTGTTACTTTCACATCACATAGTCTCCATTCCCAATTATAATTGCATTAAGCTGTGATGGTTGGCAAATAGAAAGAAAGAAACAAAATGCCGAACTCCAAACAAAGCATTTGGAATTTGTTCCTCTTCCTGTCTTACCTGGCACAAAAGGAATTCCCCAGGCTGATTCGCACTAGCACCTATACAGAGTCTGTACTCGAGAGGATTCACAAGTGCACAGCATTGAAATGTGGGAAGCAAATCCAGTTGTGGAGAAGATGATTCAAATCTGGCTTATCCACCTTTCCCTACTCAGAAAGAGGCAAAAGCGATATTAACTCAAGCTTGCCTCTTCCATCCCCAGACCCAAAGTTCACCTGTGAAGTGGACGTGATGTCATTTTAATTCTTAGATTTAATGATAGGAAACTGGAGGGGGAAGACAGGTATCCCCGTTGCCTAGGTTCTTGTTCCAGAGAGGGAACTAAGCTGATTAACTTGTCAGTTTCCCCCCTCTCACCCCTTGGCAGACTTTCAGCCAGCAAGGGCAGTTTTTCCTGCTTCAGCAGTGTCCTTCATGTTTCTCGGTGTGTTTAGTTACAAACTTAGCTGAAAACCTACTGTCAACACTGGTTTACCGTGGAACACTGGATTTCTAATGGCAAGGCAGTTTTGGAAGAAAAGACACATTTTTGTATGGACAAGACAGCCTTTTGGTGGAAAAAGCTCAATTCTAAAAGGCTGGGATTTGAGAAGAGTGACATATTTAGAAAAGGCTGTCTAGCAACAAATGAACCTATGCTCCTCATCCAAAAGGAAAAAATATGTAATGAGGAAGTCATGTGAAGAAAGTACAGAGTTTTGGCTTGCTCAGGAGAGGGATCCAAGAATCAAAATTTCTCAGTTAGAAGAGTTACCTTGAAACTAGAATTGCTCTTTCTGTCTAAAGTCCTGAAAAGAAATCCTTTAACACTATGAAGAACTTCAAGCTTGTAATGTCAAGGTTTTAATTACCTCTTGCAAAGTATCCAAATTTCACCAGGGAAAAAAAAAAAAGGCAGCAAGTACTGCAAAAGAAAATAATCCTTCTCTTTGTCTTCTTTTGTCATTCTTTAATTCACTGTGAACTCTTGTGCTATCATGACTTTGCCATTTTTTAGGAATTGTGAAAGGATTTTCCTAGAGGTTTTGCAAATGATGATAACGTGATGGTATTATCAGAATTCTGGGAGTTGCTTAAATTCCTTAGCTCCCTGATGTTTTTCTAAATGTGTATTTAATGTCACAGGAGGCACAAAACCAGAGTTCTGTTCAAAGTATTGAAGACAGGCACAACAGTAATGCTCATTTTGCTACAGGTAGCTCATACAAGTAGCAGCACCGTGTTGTTATATGACAGTGCAAAATAACAGAGCTGAAAGTTGCGTTACTGCATAATCTGTTATGTGACATATTTTCTACAGAACAGTTGCTGAGGTCATCCCTTCAGGCTCACTGTTACCATCTCCAGTTTGGGATGTCAGTTTGCTAGTGACTTTCAGAAAATAGAGAAGCTATTTGAAATTAAGTCCACTGGATCATCCTTGGGGTATTTCTAGGCTCTGTGCACTATGGAGGTTGTGGTATCTGCCTGGAGTTCCTCTTCCTCAACAACAGCTAGCATACTCTGCCTCCAAAGCAGACCAGTATTGCTTTTACCTCCCCCAAAGAGGATTAGATCTTAGCTTCTGTAAAGACCTTATATTATTCCTGAGTTGAGGTATATTCACACACCCCACCCATCCATTTTGGCTAGGTTTGAGGTTCAGCTGCATATGATGGTGTAGGATGGACATTGCAAGAGTGTCTCACCTTGGAATGTCTTAATTTGGAATGGACCCCAAGAAGACATTTTTTTTCTTTAAATTAAATTTATATTTTCTTCATACAGAGCAAATGGAACAGCCTATGATTAACAAGCAGATTTTCACAAGAATTAATATAATTCCAAATTTCTAACCATTAAGTATAGTCATTAAGGAATGTCTAAATAAATAAACAAATAAAGCCAGCTTTATACTACTTATGTAACTTCTACCTTTCTAAATGCCTGACTCTACTGTTTTTAATGGATTTTGCAGGTGTAAGGTTACCTACGGTCATGATACATGGTGATTAATAAATAAAAATAAATAAAAAAAGCAGTGTGAGCACTGTGTCACCTGCATTTAATGCTCCCAGGAAAGAGAACAGAATGGCAAACTTCTTGGACTTTGCAAAAACTCTTGTCAGCTGTGGCATACAACATAGGAAGTCAAATGGGGCGGGGAGCGGGGGGAACAGAAGGTGAGTTGAATTCAAAGAACAGAACAGAATGTGAGTTTAATTCAAAGCTTTATCGCAAAGCATGAGGCTGACAGTGCGTTATTAACCTGAACTTTGGATGTTCTCTTTCTAATGCTTGCTTTTACTTTAAAGATGTTATTTGATAGCTATATTCAGTTATCCTGCTTTTTAATACCCAATCACAGCAGTTAGCTGTTACAGGCCTTATCCTGGTGGGTGCACTACCAAACGTGTTTGTTTACAAATGTAAGCAAACCTACTGAAGCTGACAGGACACTCATTGATGGCAGTGATCAGTTTGGTATTTTCATTCCACTTGCACATGGTGAGGTCCTGCCAGCTCAACAGCAGCTGCTTGCAAGTTACTCCCTGACTGCTTCCCTCTGCCCAGGGCAAAACTGCCCCTTCTCTCCCTAACCCCATCCTGAAGCAAAATTTCTTGTAAAGCGGCTTCACACTGTGATTCACTTTCTGGTGGGATTGCAGTGTGACTCATGCTTCTCCAGTGCCGCTGTGGTCGTCTTGGACTGGGGAGTGAAGGAACACATGTGGTTAGAGAAGGGAAGAGGAGCCAAGAGGTCCATCTGCCCTGACAGTTGATGAGTTGTGTGAGCTTCTGGAAAACATGTCACGTCCTTGTGCTTTGTCAAGCTTGAGGGGAGAGTGAATGTGCAGCACTAAAAAATCATGTGCTGAACTTGAGCTGGGCTTTTTTGGATAATGAAGATGTACAAAGGTGACAAAATGAAGTTATTTTCCTCTTGCTAACTTTCTTACACTTGGAACAGAACTTCTTGGTCATATTAGGTAAAAATCCAGGTTTATGCTTATAGGACATTCTTCTAACAGCAGATAGTTGTAATCTGTGACTGATGTTTTGTGTATAGAAACTGGTTTAAATGGAGTCTCCAAAAGATGTCCCTGGCAAAAGGACCCAGATTTGCAGAGGTACTTGGGGTTGTTGCTTGCTCATTTCAGGATGGATCTGATTCACCATGAGTACAAGAAGAGCTGGTGAAAATGGTTCAGGTTTCCTCATTACTCTTATCAATGAAAGATTACTGTGTTGGTGAAGGGCTCTATCAGGACCCAGGAAGTAGTTCCTCATGATAGATATGAGGAAAAAAAATCAAGTCCTCCTATGCATAAATGTTCTTTGAACTTTTGATGATGCAGTTAAAGTGAGACCCAATATTCAGCAATTCTTAGTTCAGGGTTGGCAAGGAAAAGCACACAGCCTTTTTCACTCACTCCTGCACTGTTTCACTCTTCCATACTTTAAGTCGCTGTAAATTATTTGGTTTCCATTCGTACTGTATCATAACTCATAGTTCAAGGTTTTTAAAATAATTCTCCTGGCCCAGTGCAAATTGCTAACTCTTACGTAATGCTCCACTGACGTATTAGTGAGATTTTTCCAGTGTTGCTGAATGGGTCACTGTTCACATTTTGGGGAGGATTTGCATTTTGTACCGTGACTCTTGAATAGCTGAGTTATAATATTAGCAATACTAGCTCAGTATGCCATTTTGCATACATATTGCAAGAGTTTAACTAGTTTTTTTAAGTTGAACATCTACTCTAGCAGAGTTACAAGTTTCTCCTTCAAAATTTTCATTCTATGAATCAGTAAAACAAGCCCTAACTTGGTATGAATGATCTACCTTCCACTTGCTTATAAAGACATCATTGGCACTGCTTCAGCAGTTATGCTCAAGGGCTTAGCTGGAACATTTTGCCACACTAGGAAAACAAAACAAAACAAACAAAAAACAAAACAACAACAACAACAACAAACAAACACAAACACAAAAAAAAACAACAACAAAAAAAACCAAAAAACAACAACAACAAAAAAAAACAAAACAAACAAAAGAAAAACAAAACAAACAAAACAACAACAAAAAAACAAACAAACAAAAACAAAAACAAACAAACAAAACAAAACAAACAAACAAAAAACAACAAAAAAACCACAAACCTGTCTGCCAGGGTTTTGACACTTGTTAGCCAGTATTTTTGGAAGGCCCCAAGTAACTAAGTACGATCTAGTCTTATTACAGCCTCTAATGATTACTTGATCTGCTGGATATGGCAATCTGTATGTATTTTTGAACTTTCCACAGTTTTCTTTATGAAAATTTTACTCTTAAGTGAGGAGTTCTTCAGCTTGACTTTTTATAAAAAAAAATCTCCTAAGTTCAAGTAGGCTTTATTCTTCTTGTTACTCAGATCTTTGACTAGTCATTCTCATTTCTTTCACTTTTGTGTGTATTTTCCAAGTTAAGTGAAAGTCAAATTTCTCACTTCAAATGTAGTGGTTTTTCCTTTAAGGGACTCACATACCTACAGACTTGCCCTTTCTATTCAAGGAAATAAAGCGTAAAATGAAAGACTACATGAATCGTAGCTGTGAAAATCTCATCAGCCAAAGACAAGGCAAATTATTACATTTTTTACTTGTTTGGACAACCACGCTTTGCCTACGCTGGGCTACTTTACTTTTTTCACTAATTGCCTTTAATTACCTGGATGCCAATTTGCTCAAGGCAATTAACACATATCTAAGACCTAGTCTGAGTAGATTTATTTCAGGATAAGAATTCTTGTGCTCCAAGTAGGTAAGGTCCAAAAAAAAAAAAAAAAGCTTGAATGTCTTGTAAATATCTCAACTAGCTTAAAAATAATTTTTTTTTAAAAATAAGTTAAAAAATGCATAAAGAAAAAACCAACAACCTCAGCCCTTTAATGTGTCTCTTGCTAGACAAAGAGTTCATAGTCAGAGTTGAGGGGAAAGAAAGCTCAGAATCTATAAAAATCACTGAATTATAACTGTAGTTAGATATAAAAACCTGATTATAGTTAGTATATCATTGAATAGGCCTACTGGGAGAGCCCAGGATTGGTGCATGTAAAGGTCTTTATCGATTCTGTGTTACTGAAACTTATGAAGGGAGATCTGGCTATTTGCTGGGGCTAGATCCTGTGTGGTGCAAGCTGAAGACAACTTGTGAAGTAGGACAGTAGAGACAAACCTTTTTTTTTTTTTTTTTTTAATTGACAAGGCAGGATCATTCCATACAGGGTGAACAAGTTTCATGTTTAAAGAAGCTGGAGAGCTCTATTGCTATTGTGTTATAATATTTGAAAGGGCTGGTGGGAGTTTGGGAAGCGGAAAGGGGCAAGAGGAGAAATGGGCAGAAAATATGGTTAAAAGATCACAAAGTATGCCCACTTCACTGCCTTGTTTTCTGTAGCTTTAGGTATTAAAATCTGACTGAGAAAAGCATGTGGGCATCTGTGTAGCTTCAGCTGCATAATCTTCCACTGTCAACAGCGGGAAGAGTAGAAAAAATGAGCAATAAATCCAAGCCCTGAAAGGAGAAGCTGCTGATTATACGGTGACTTATGCCAAATTTATCCTACATCAGCAACCTAAACTGACCGTTACGTGACCGGCCAAGAAGCAAGGGCTCAACTGTTTTGGTTTGGGGTCCATTATTACTATTAGATGTCTAATTTCACAAATGGAAGTGCTTTTTGAGGACTTAAAAAATGTCATTCATGTGTCAGGGTCAAGAATTTCAGGTTAGTCTGCAAGTCCCTGTCAAGGAACTAGATTTTCAAAAGTACTTGTCAGCATTTGTTCATGAAGCTGGAATTTAGGAGACTACTTTCCTATAGTAAGAAGTGTAGATACTCCATATTTAAAAACCTGAGTTTTGAGATTTAGCTGAAATATTCTTTGAAAGCACAGCCTATTCCAAAAGCCCTGCACTGCATCCATGCAGTATTGCAATTTTGGGGAAATAATGTCACATTGTCTACACAGAGAAGAAGCCACTCTACAATATCACTGCCATCATCAGCCTAAATTTGGGGTGATATTCTGGCACTTCTCATAACTGCTGTGGGTGGGTATCACAGTCACTTTCCAACCGCAAGATGCTGCATCTTTTGGCCAGGCCTCATGTACACCAGCAGAGCAGTGTGGTAAGCCTGCATTGCTCATGTCTGCACTGCACTTGGCACATGGGTTACGTGGAGGGCAGCTGCCTCCAGCCTCTTTGCTCCCTTTGTTAACCAACTGCTGAATCCAACATAAAAAAATAAACAAAAAAAAAGCGTGGGGGGAGAGCTAGCTGAGAGAACTGTGAAGCAGCAGCCCTCTGAACTCAGTTCTGGTTTTATCGTGTTTTTTCTTACTGGCAATGCTGCAGTTTGTCCATTTAGTTTGCATTCAGGGAAGGATATTTAGCAAAGGACCCTTCCTTCTGTGTTATTGACATCCGTAATAATTTAAGGCTGAGCTATGGAATGAAACTTTCCTTTACAAAAGCAGATTAAAACCAGAAAATGGCTTAGTCAGCAAACCACAGTTACTTGTTCCACAGAGGAGTCGAGTACAATTCAAGCAAGCTAACCGCAGCCTTGGGCACCTGATCATATGAGTCTAGGAAATATAAAATTCAATGTTCCAAACCAGAAGAATTGAGCTGTGATCAATGGAGCACTGTTCAAACTTTGGCTCATCTACCCCTAAAAATCCTATCTGAAAAAGTCTCTTATGCTTTTAAATGGTGAAACTGAAGATACACTGTAGAAGAGAGGCTTGTTGGCAGTTTTGTGCGTCTTTTAGAGGAAATATATCTGGAATTGCTTTGTTCTGGATACTGGTTAACTCGAGATACTGGTTCTGTCCAGGCTGTCTGTATGTTAGAGGCTTTTGGGACTTGGGCTTCTTTTTGGTAGGAGCTTTTTATGGTATCTCAGTTTGTGTGATTTTGTTTTAATTTAATTTTTTAATGTGTTTTGTTGTTTGTTTGTTTTTTCTTTTTTTAGCTATGGATGTTTTTCTTCCTATCAATAAATCAGGCAATCAGTAGGCAGGTTTGTCAGAAGGATGTCACAACACTTTCATTAAGCTCAGTCTGAGGCAGTTCACATTTCATGAATAAATGTTTCTCTCTGAGTCAGTTCTGATGTTAAAACCTGGCTTTAGCTAAGTAGGTCTTGTGCCAGGTCCCTTGTACCTGTTCTTGTAATGACAGAGGTAGCTTTTATTTTTGTTTGAAATGTCAGTGAAAATCTTGCTCTGAGCTACAGCATATAAAAGAAGTTAAGGCTTTATTAAAGCTGATTCCTCCCCCCTCTTCATCTTTTCCCCCTTATAGAAAGGCAGCATCCTTCTGCTGCTTGATTGACGTTGCTGTTCTGGAGGGCAGCCCACACTGCTTGAACATGATCCTCGCAGTGCGGGGATGCACGCTAGATTTCTTCCCAGTTATGCAACATACTGGTTATGTGCCAGAGCAGAATAATCATCATTCACAGGGCCACAGAGGAAAACACCAGAAGTGTGAGGGCTAACTTGGGGGCCACAGGGAGTCTAATTCAGAGCAGTCACTAGGTCTCTATGGAACACCCAGAGGATGCCCAGGTGAGCTAACAGAGATGAGCCCAGCCTTTCTTTTGTTCCACAGAGTTTCCTTTTTCTATTCCACTCCTCTCCTCAAAATGAGTGAAAATTACTTTACAGGTTAGGTAACATTTGTTTTGCTTTCTGTTGTATCCTCTACAACCTGTTCAGGCTACTGTAAGGTACTGCTGTTAGAGATTTTGTTTCTTTCTTTCTTTACTTGGGTTATTAATTGACTAATGACTTTTTAGGTATCAACATTTAATAACTATAAACACATCGGTAAAATGAACAACACATTTTGGGGCCATAAGCAACAAAGTGCAACCTACAAAATAATGAAATCATTTCCCCCCTCCCATCAGCTTTCCAGGGATGGAGCCTGACTGAAAGCTTACTGAAGCCAAACAAGGTGTCCTCTCAGCAGCTGGGGATAGACCTTCTGGGTCAGGCAGAGCAGTATAGGAGCAGATAGCTCCTGATCTGAAGAACTTATAGTGGTGGTCATTCAGAAATCACATAGAGGCATTCTGATCAGAAATCACGCATACCCACTAGGATAAAATCCTACTACAGATCTGGAGCAGCCAGAGGAAGAAAGGGGATGGAAAGCAGCTGCAAACAACCAGCCCTACCATGGATAACCCTGCTGGAACAAGCATGTTGGGTCCCAGCACTGCACCTCCTGCCTCTCTTTCCTACCCCTTGTCACCAGGAGTATGGAGGTCTATGGAAGAGGGTGAAGGGCAGGGAATGGCCAAGCAGTGTTTCACCCATTCAAAATCAGGGTGCAATTTAGAGATGGCTGGCAATAGAATGGCAGGTGCTGACACCCATCACAAATGAATTATAATTACATGTCTGCTGCTTCTCTCCCTTCTCTGCATGCTTGCTCTTTTTTGTCTTTTCTAACAGTTTTTATTCTAGCTCAGGATCCATTTCCTTCAAGTCAATTGTGCTGATGATTGGATCAAGGATAAAACAAGCAAAAATAGGCCTTGTTGTTATTTTTGTGATGTTATGTTGTAGATTGTGTAGGTGAAGTCTCCCAGATCTTGCAGTGGCCTGGGTGCATATTCCTGATGGAAAGGGCTTAGAAAAATGAGTCTGCAGGGGAATGATCAGACTGCTCTTGAGAAACTCAGCAGCTACCAAGAAGTTTTTTTATTATTTATGTCACTGTTTGGAAAAGTGCTCTGGAATGATAATAAGGATAAAGACATGCCTAAAACTGGATAAGCAAGGTATTTTTTATTTTCTATGTACCTAACAGAGTAAGACAGATAAAAGCATGCTTATGAGAAATCCAGGAAGGCCCAAGAGAAACTAATCTTTTGAACAAAGGCTCCATTTATATTTAAAAGAATTTTTGTAGGTGAAGAAAATTACATGCTTGATTATTAGAGGTGTAATTTTTTTGTGGGTCTTTTTTTCTGCTGAAAAGGGAGGATGAAGGCTGTATTTTTTTAATACTCAAATGAAAGGAGTAAATGAATGTATATGCCATAGTGTCAATTTTTTTATGCCCCAGACTGTCACCGATGACACTGTTTAGCCTCTCATCTAGTGAATTTTTGTTGGAAGGTGTCAAATGTCTGCATTATTTTGTTGTTGAATTACACTGGATAAGGAAGATTGACATAAACTGCCACATTTCTTAGAGATGCAATTTTTCTGATGTCCTTCAATCACAAAATTAATTATAAAGTTATATGTTATAAAGTCAAGCTGTTTGTTCTCTAACTTTCAAACAAAAGGTTACGATGCTTCTTTTAAACATGAAAGAAGGAACTCCAGTTTAATGACAACACTGCAGCCAGCACTGTCATGATGAGCAAGGCCACAGGGTGTTTCCTTATGCAAACAAGCTTAAAAGTAGTTACCTCCTTTCCAGTATTCAATAAGGTTAGCTTCATAGACATATGACAGTAAGAAGACTTGCACTTTCTTGACCATGAAATATAAGATAAGCATGGATTTAACCTGGGGGAAACTCAGAACTGTTTTGTCTGCAAACCCGTCTACTGGGTCTTTGGCAAGTTGTGTCACCCTAAGCTGCTGTTCGATACTGTGGCTTGCTCCAGGTCCACTAGCACCATGTACAACCTCCCACAGTAGGTGTGGCTTACACCTGTCCCTGAATAGAGATGAGTATTGTCAGCTTCTTCAGCCTTCTTTTTATGAGTGTCCCAGCAAGTTTATGTTGTCAGCTCAGTCACTTTATTGTTGTGAGGCATGCTCTTTACAGATCAGAATGACATAATGCAATTGTAGAAGCAAAACTATCTTATGGTTTTTTTTCTTTTATACCTCTTTATTGTTATTTTAGAAACCAGAGAAGTATGTTGAGTACTGTCGTCTTGTACCCTACATGTCCTATCTCAACACTGAGGAATAAGAAAGCTTTTTATTTCCTAATGATCTCTTTTGAGATCATCTTCTAGTTTCCCTAAATAGTATCAAAAAAATGAGTTAATCTTGGTCTTTGAAGGCTTGGAGATAATAGAAATACACTTTCTGTTTCAGGAACAGAATTCAGTACCTGTATATTGATATGTCCCTCTTGTTTTTTTGGCCTGCCCAAAGACAGATGTTTTGGGCTTTCTCCTGGTTTTCTGTGACTTGCTTCATTACTAAGAAAGATGAGCTTCACCCAAGATGGCCTGCAGGATCAGGAACTTTTACATTGCTGTCCCACAAAGTTACTAGAGGGAAATCAAGCAGATAAGTGTAAACGTTTGTGAAACTGTGCATTTATTTCTCACAGAAAGGGAAAGTGTAATTTCAGAGCAACTGTCCCTGATTTCTTGCTACCTTCATTTCTATTAGACTTTGGACCAAGGCATAAAAGATTATCTTGGTCCCCTGATGTTATCCAGACATTATCAACCACCATTAGAATCAATGATATGAATTTCATGGCCATTTATTCCCATTGAATATACATTGCTGTTCCTTCTTTCTTAAGGAGGTAGTGCTTTCCCCCCTGCTTTCACAACTTGATGATACAGACTGAACAGTAGCTGAAGGAAGAACCCTGCTGTTGATATTCAATATATGGATAAGACCCTGCCTTTTACTCTCATGGTTATTGTAAGGAGTAGAGGGATGTAGTCATCAGCTGAACTCAGCTGATATCCAGTGGTCTTCTGTACCCTAACAGCGTAAGAATTTGCTGTGCCTCAGCAATAACCAGTTTGGAAACAGAAAGTTATACTTGGTTTTGTTTTCAACCTTGTCCAATTGTATTCTTTCTCCTGGAAATGTGGTGGTATTGTTCTACCCATTGTCTTTTGCTGATCTGACAGCTTTGTGGGGCTGGAAGATAGCACTATTCAGATTGGAAGGAGCTATAATTTAATTCCTGTGTTTCTAGAGGAAAAAAAAATAGCCCTTTCTGATAATGAGGTGCAGGGGGTTGGCAGAGCACAAACACATTCAGTCAGTTCCTCAATTCAGCTGGAGGCAACCCCAGTAATCCAAACTTTCTGGGATGCATGAACACCGTCCTTCCTCTGCATAACTCTTCATCTTACATTCCTATCTTTTTACCCCATCTGTCTCTCTCCACACAACTCCTGGATTCTACATTTATTTCTTGTGTTACTCAGCTTTTAAAGTCACAATTTTTTCTTCATGTTCTTTTCCTTCTTGTTCTCTGAGTCCCATCTGTAACAATGGGAGCCTGTGCACAGTCTACTCTGTCCTCTCTGCTGAACTGCCTGGTGGCTTTTGGTGAGTGAAAGATAAATTTGTTTCCTGAGCTTTATGCGGATGAACTGATGCCACAGTCCTGTTGTCCCTGTTATTTCTTCTAAATTTAGGCAGTATATGTTTTTTTCTACACCTTCTAAAGGCAAGTAACTTCCTGGTAAAGTGCATGAAGAATTCTTGTTCACACTCTTTCCTTGATTCATGAAGGCATTAGAGAAGGTCTCCTTGTTTCTCTCCTCAGAACCTCAAGTTCTATTGGAAACTTTCACTTGTGGTTGAAGTCTTTTCCTTTCTTATTCAGACTGTGAGGAATAACTCTATGCATTGTAATTTAGGGTTTGTGGGTTTTTTTATTATTTATTATTTTTTATTGCTTTAGCTTAAGAAAATGATCGGATTGGGGATTTCTGACTTTTGATTACTTTTGAACTACAATGGAGAGAAATTATTAGTTTCTCTTGAAATATAATGAAAACTCTTGCTTAGTTTTTATTTCAGTTCCTTTTATGCATAGCTTAATGATCTCTCATTTCTAGCAGGAGGACCATGGCAATTGCAAGTACAAAGAGCCTTCTCTGCCTTGCCCTCTTACTGATTTTTCTCATGTGTGTTACAGATTCTTCTCTGGAAACCCACAGCATATAACAGAAGGTGGAAAGAAGGAATCTTTCTCATAGAGCTCAAGGATTCATGTCTTCCACTTCTTGACACTTGCTATTAGCATTTGCAGCTGTTACAAAAGCTTAGGAAAAGGAGGGGGTGTGTGGTTTGGTTGGTTTGTTTGTTTGTTTTTAAAATATTTTATGTTGCATAGTGTTTGCTCTGCCAGGGACACTTGATGATCCAGTTTTGTTCAAGGGTCAGTGTGAGCTACTGTTTCAGATGATTCAGGTGCAAGCAGAAAAAAATAGACCATTTAGGTTTGTCTATAACACAGAAACCAGTGCAAGTGTGGGGTGAGGTGGGTCTTCCTGGTTTAGATTTTGGTTTGGGGTTTTTTTGTGCAGAATTTGCATATATATGAAAAAGTAAATTGGCAGAAAATGCCATTGTGGTAGTGTATCTGTATCTAGCTTGACAGAAAAAAAAAGTAGTATCTTGTGCAGATATTCTTATGACACTGGGATAAAGCCATTGCAGAATATAATTTGTATTGCTTTGGGGAGCATAGGAACAGCTGGCAAAATAGCCAAGGTTCATGTCTTGCCCTGTGTAAATACCTGCCTTGTTAGATTAAGTCTTGGGATAATGTTAAACATGATTCCTTGGGAAATGAGATGGTGAATTTCAAAGCAAGTGGGTGAAGAAGTAAAAAATGCCCTTTGTTTCATTCCTTGGTGTGTTTATATGAACTACTCAGATGGCAATGGCTGAAACAAATGCCTTTCACTTTCGAAAATCTGTTTGGACTTGACTATTCTTCTCTTGCTGAGCAAGGAAATAGAGATTGTTAGAAAATATACAGAAAAGCAAATCCCCTTGTTCAATTTTTTCTGAATATATTGAAAGAAATAATACTGCTGACCCAAGTGTGTGTTTCAGACCTGTATGTCTGAATCCTTCAGAGGTGATAATTATAGGAAAGTGAAGGAGTTATTAAAATATACCAAGTAAAGATATTTTATGACATATCAACTTTACATCTCCGATGGTATTATTTTCTTAACAAGCAATGTTTATAGGTAGATGTGATAATAACTTCCACTTCCTTAACCTTCTTGAGATAAATCGGTTCTAAGGTACTCTGGCCAACTTCCAGTTTTCCCATGTTTTAGGGCCTGGAGTAGATGACCCAGCAGCAGTTTAAACTCAAATCAGGTATTATGCAGACTCACCCATTGTTTCAAAGACACTTTAAATTATTCCCTGCCCCAATACAAAATTCAGGTAAGTCTTGTCTCGGGTAGCCTTTAACATTTTTTTTGGTTTATTTTGATAGAAAGCTAACACTTCTATTCCAAATAGCTACCTAGCTCTGAAATGAAAAAAACCTCCTGGAGGTGACCGTCTGGGGCAGAAGGCCTTTCAGAGGCTGCTTTGCCTACAGCAGGCCTCCACTTGATGTGTATCTTCAGAGTCATAGAATAATGTAGCTTGAAAGCGCCCTCTGGAGATCATCTGGTTCAACTCTCTTGCTCAAACCGGGTGACTGAGAGCAAGCTGCCCAGGACTATGTCCAGCCAGGTTTTGAATGTCTCCACACCTGGAGACTCCACCACCTCCCTAAACAACTTGGACCAATGCTCAGTTGCTCTCACAGTAAAAGAAATGGTTACTGATGTTCATACAGTCTCTTGTGTTCAGTTTGTGCACATTGCCTCTTCTCCTCTCACTGGACATCACCAAAAAAAGCCTTGCTCTGTCATCTTCTGATGTATGCTTCTAGTTACTGGTCTCAAGCTAGACTTCACAGCACTTATCACCACACTCTGTGATGGGATGTTCAGCAAATTTTCAGTCCAACTTTGTCTGCTCATCCAGCCTATACTTCATCAGCTTCCATATGAGGCTCTTATGGGAGACAAGAGTCAACAAGCTCTCCTGAAGTCAGGGTAGACAGTATGTGCTGTATGTTGCATATTCCAAGATGGTCAATTCATTGTGGGAAGTTATCAGGTTGGTTAAGTGTGACTGTCTCAGTAAATCCTTCCTCATTATTCTCAGTTGCCTCTTTCTCCTCCACATGCCTAGAAACAGGTTCCAGCATGAATTGTTCCATGACCTTACCAGGGATTGTGATGAAGCTGCACAGCCTATAGTTCCCTGAGTCCTCCTTCTTGCCCTTTTTGAAAACAGAAGAGATACTTGCTTTTCTCCCATCATGAGGCAAGAGTGTCCTTGGAATTACTTCTGCTAGCTACCTCATCAGTTGTGGGTACATCACGTTAGGGCCCATGGATTTATATATGTCCATTTTGCTTAACCGTTTTCTGACTCGGTCCTCATCTTACAATAGTACATCTTCCTTGCTCTACTCCAGACTTTCTTCCTGGTCTCTGAAACCTGGGATCTCTAATTGCAAAGTTTTGGTAAAGACAGGCAGAGAAGGCATTCCATTCCTCAAGTTTTAACAAGTTCTGTGTCTCCAGGGTCCCTGCCCCATTCAGCAGTAGGCCCATATTTTTCCTAGTCCTTCTTTTGCTACTTGTGGACTTATAAGAAGTCGTTGTCCTTGTTGCCTTTGACATTCCTTGCCTGATTCCACTTGAAGTGGGCTTTGGCTTTCCAAACACTGTCTCTCTGCTTGGATGTCTTCCATATCTTGCCAGATTGCATGTCCCTACTTCCACCTTTCATATACTTCCTTTTTATCACAAAGCTTTGCCAAGAATATCTCATTCATCCATGCAGGCCTCCTGGAATTTCTGTAAGGCTTGTTGCTCATTGGGATGGACTATTCTTGAGCTTGGAGGAGGTGATCCTTGAATACCGATAAGGTTTTTTGGACCCATCTTCCCTCCAGAGCCTTACCCTATGGTAGTTTCAAGCAGATCACCAAAGAGGCCAAAGTCTACTCTCCTGTTGATCCACTACATAATCACTAAGCCAGAGTAATGGAAGTGGTCAGTCTCTGAGCTGGCTCTCATTTTGGCTGTGCCAGGCCAATGCAGCCTGCCTTAAAGTGAGGATTTAGTACTCCGACATGCTACTTCACCTTCCTGCCTTGAAATGAAGGGCCTGATCCAGCATGAGGTTGTCACCCCTGCTGTGTTGTTCTGGCCAGATTACAGAAGGACATGGGGTCACACAGGGACACTGGCTAGAATAGATCCATGCCTCCATGGATTAACTATTGGTGCAGACTAGCCTGTATGTGCTGAATGACAGCAAGGAGAAGGGGCAAGAGGAAAGGATCAGTAGAGCAGTGGTATAAGTAATTCCATACACAGGTATTGCAAGTAACAATGTCAAATGAAATACCACTGATATGTTAAAATTGGGGATGTTGGCTCTTCCCTACCCCCACGCCTCTGCGCTTTTGATTGGTTGACCACTCATATTCATTTAGAAATACCTCTTTCTTTTCTGAATCACTCTGCTATAACTTTTTAATTGTCATAAGGCTTTCTGGATCTTGCTTACAAATTAGAAACAAATCTTTTTTCTTTTCATTTTTTTCCAAGTCTCTTCTGAACCAGAAGTAATGAAAGTCATCTTATGTGGTCTGTTTTCCTGGCACTTTAACAGAAAGACAGAAATAGAGGAAATCTGAGAAGAAGAATCTTTTCATAAGTACTTGCTCATATACAGAGATGCTCGTATAGTTTGTCTGTTAAAAAAATACACTAAAGGAAGGTACTAGGACTCCTGCAAACCTTATTTCTTCACTTTTTATTAATGACAGGATTCAGATTTTAGATCTAAAAGTGAAGGTTAGCTCAAAGATTGCTAACTTTATTCTAAAGAGTACTCTTTAGAATAACTTCAGAGAAAACTCTGACTTCTGTCTTCGTTTTAGACTCAAAACATTTGGCTAATCTGAATAATATTCATATTCTTATCCAAACATTTGGGGGTTTACCTGTATCTAACATCTGTTTCTTCATCATTCATAGCAGACCTCGGATGTAATGTGTCATTTTACTGGAAATCTCTACAGTATTATCAAGACCATAAGGTTATGATTAAGAAAATCAGTATTAAATCTAGATTTCTTGGCTTTAGCAGTTTAAGACAGACACAAAAAAATCTGTCTTATTTGGAAATAAAATTTTTGTCAATGTAAATTAAACAATCCAGATAATTATTTTTAGAGAAAAGAACAGGGCTTTATTTGCATGAGACTTTACAGCACTCTGAAAATGCGGGTGAAAATTAAGTTTCAACTTGACCTAAAGCTGGATTCCAAGTACTTTCTACAGCACATTCAAAGCCATAGGGTACTGATGAAAGTAACTGTAATTGATTTTTTTACTGAAAAAACAACTTCCTATTCTATAGGGTAGGAACTGTTCTGGAAAGCTCCATTAGAAGTGATTAATAACATAGAGTGTGGAAGTGCAGAATTCAGACCTTTTCCAAGACGGCACCAAATTTCAATTGCTCTGTACCATCTTGCCCTGGCTTGGCCAAACCTAGGCTTCCCATGAGTGAAGACTCTTTCAAGCAAGTAGAGCCAAAGTTGTATCCTTTGGACTACTGTCCTTTAACAACCTATGAGAGCAGACACTGTCTAACTCAATTATTTGTGACCTGGGACTGATTTAATTCAATTCCACAATGGCAGAGAACCAAGTGTTGGAGACCAACGAACCATTATTCCCACTGAAAAAATACCCTTTTGTGGTATTATCATTTGAGGAGGGACAGCGCTTGATTTTGTGCTGTATAGCAAAAAACCTGGCATGAATTTGGTCTGTATTCATTCAATCGATGCTGGCAAACTACAGAAGTTGTTGCCATTTGAGTCTTACGAAGTGAAATGTAAAGGGCAGTTAGTTTCGTACAAAGGATTCAAAATCTGGCTTGATCTCTCTTAAGGTTCTACGTGGGTTGTGTCAGGGTAAAGATGATCTCTCTCTAAGATTGGCATATAAATATGTAATGTATTGATTGTGGAAAAACACTAGCAGCTGTAAAATTTTAATGGATTTTAAGCACCGTATGATCTAGCTGTGGGAGAAATTTTCATGTGAATGGAATTACATTAGGAAAAAAATAACACTGAACATGTTAAATGTAATAAACTTGCCATTGATTATTATGTCATGTTGCATTTTAAATAGTTAAGTGGCATGGGAGAAGCGATACAAACAAGTAGGAACACATCTAAGCCACTAAATGATTTTTCAGCCTGTCAAATTCATGTAGAATGGTAGATTATCAAAAATTGGGTGGGTTTGCATCATTAAATTCAAAATTACAGTCATATTGATACACATTTTTATCACGCGCTTGTGGTTTTAAGTGTTTACAAATTCCTGGCTTTTTTCGTATTTTGGTGAAAGAGTTTGAACTGTTTCTTGATGCTGTTTGTTTGAAGTTGAAAACTGATGCAGACTTAAATAGCAGAGGTTGTTAGTCTTGGAGGCTCCTTCAGCTAAGGAGAAAGTGAAAGGTAGATGTGATACATGGCAGGCCTCCCTGGGGGCACGCTCTTGTGACAAGGCTCTCAGTTCTACAGTTTAACAATCTGAACACAATCTTAGACCTGTCCATTCAGAAAAGTGTTTTAAGCCTGTATTAAATCGTCATCGAATTTGTATATGGAACTGGATGTTTTCCCAAGTAGAAGCAGACGGTTTGAAGCAGAGCGAAGGATTTCATCCTGCATTCACTGAAATGGTCACTAGTTCCCCTTCTGAACTCAGTAGTTCAGAAGCCAGTTATAAAATATGCATTAACAAGGACATGAATGCATTTATAATCTTTAAGGAAAGAAAAACAAGCAACAAAAAAAAAAAACAAACCCAAAAAACAAACAAACAAACAAAAAAAAAAACCAAACAAACAAAACCAATGTTTGTTTTCTGTTTGTTTTTTCATTTGTTTTCTTTTCTGCAACTTCTGCAAAGTGCTTCTCCTAGATGATATCCTTTATATATGTGAGCTTAAACCAACAGTTAACCCTCTACGTATGAACATTGAAATGTGACTATTAACGGCTGATAAATGTGAGTTTCATCATTAGTTGCTTTGCACTTGCTTTTGCACAACATTTTGAGAACTTTCTGAACTATCAAATGGCTTGCATTTTGGCTAAGACCACCCACTACTGCAATGCGGTAGCTGCAAATTGGATTTAGTAGAACTTGTTGCACACCAATGAAAAGTAAATCAAATATTAGTGACATCCTTTTAAGAGACGATGCATTTGATTTGTGAAATATTTTCATCATTATAACTAAATAATAATAATAAACTTCAGAAACCTTAGATTCTTAAGTAACCCAATCCCATTGCACTGGGCAGTGTGAGAGTTAGTGATTATGTGGTTTGACCTCATATGGTACATCAATCATGGCAATGTTCTTTCCCTTTGCGTCCAAGTAAAACCACTACTTCCCACGCAACATGTCATTACCATCACAATAGGATCTGCTTGGTAATAGCATTTGGAAGGGATCCTTCACTTTAAAGCTCTGTTTGAAATCAAAGCTCCCTTCCTGTTGCAACTTAGCTTTAAAACAGACCTCTAGTGATCCTGGCAAATACAATGCTCTTTTTCTTTACCCTCCTCAGTTCTGATTCTATTCATTGCCTTTGGGCTATTTTTTTTTTTAACTGGAAAACTAGAAAAGAGGTTTTCCAGATCTTGAAATAATATTAAATTCTAAATTTCAGAGGGGGGAAAAAAGAAAGAATTTTCCAACTGACATTTGCTTGTGTGATTTTGAAACCTCCATAGTATGTCCTTTAATTGGAACCATCCAACAAACTGCAATGATCTCCAACCTTTGTTCAAATGACTAACTTGGAAAAGAATTAAACTATAGAGATTTGACAGAAGTAAGCTGGTAAAAAAAAAAAACAACAAACACACTAACTCCACCTATTGCGGTAAACAGTAGCAAATGGCACTCACTTGCAGTCTTAAAGTTTGCCAAAAAATTAGGCAAGGATTCCATTTCTTTCCCTTGACTTTAAATAGTGAGTCATTAATTGCTGAGATTTGTATCCTCTCTCATATTCAAAGGCTAATATTGCAAAAGATAGTTTACTCTTGCATTTTGATCTTTTAGTATACATTACTGCTGGGTTTTGGCTATTATCTAGCCAAGAGTATTAGAAGTGCACCCAGCACGATGTTATGTGGGAGGTCCACATAACATAATGGAAATAGTTATCTTTCTTAATAAAAAAGAATAAATATTTCCTTACTTTCTCATGTGACAGCTGTTCTCCTAAGAAGGGTAAAATCCCCATTGGGCTTTTGGGACAACCTATCTGGAGGGAATTATTTGTCTATTAGGAGGGAGAGGGCCTGCCTGAGGACATGCAAGTTGTGTCATGACTGAAAGTTCTGTCAGCCCGATTCCCAGCTGGAGTAGATGCTGCATCTCAGGGCTCTTCTGAGAATATCCAACCAATGTATGGTCAAATAAAGTTTCCCTACAACATTATCTGTTGGAGCAGAGTAGAGAGAGATGACTTAGGATAGCAGAAGTTACTGTTAAGAACTGCATAATCAGCTTATAAATGGAATGTGAATTGGTTTGGTCACCTGTCGCTGGCTTAACTTCTCCATTTAGTAGAGTTTTAATGCTGATGTTTTGTTGGTTTTTTTTCCTGGACTCCTTCACAGTGTTACCCAGGTCAGTGGATGCTACGATAGACTAAGAAGGGTTGGTGAAAGCACAGACGTTAATACCTGAAATAAGGTAAAAAGTGAAAAAAGTGTGTGCCATAACAAGGTGTGCCTTCAGACTGAAAAAGGTTTGGAACACTAAAGTCCTATCAAGTGGTGTTCATAGATATAGTCATTGCTTTTTGCTGCTTCTTTCCCATGTTCTCATGGGCCTTTGTCCACGATGGAGTACTTTCTTTTTTTTTCTAGACAGCCCTATGTTTGTCTGTATGTGACACAAATAAGGACTTAAGAATGGCTTCTGGGACTGTTGGACAAAAAATGTGGTATAAACCTATACTGGCAGAGGGCTTGGCCCTCAGGGTATCTGGTTTAAGGGATTACCCCTAAAGACTTATAGGCGCAAAGCACTCTCACTGTAAAGCTGTGAGAGGACATAGCACCAGGGAAAAGAGGATGTTCTGTTAGGGGCATCAGATGAATCTGCCCATTCGTGGCAGTCTTGGATATGAAATGGTGAGCGCTACAGCTGGACAAGCTGCTATTTCAGCAGTTCTAGTACAGAGGCTATTGCTGGCATGTTCTGAGGAAAAGACAGTATTGCCTATGGGATTGTTTATGTTTTCATAATCCATTTCCAAAATGTTTTTCTCCTCTTCCAGTACACTTCTCTTTATTTAAACCCATTTGTTTGACTTACTGCTTGTAAGTGGGGAAGTATGGCTCATTGAGTACCTTGGCAATATAATTTGACTGCCAGACTGCTGGATAATGGCTTGAGTGTTTTGTTTTGAACCTTTCAAAACTCTGTTGCTATTGCCATGGCCCTGCTGCTTGCTAATCAGTATCTGGCAGAAAGGTTAGGTCTGTGAATAGACAGGTCAACAGAGGAGGGTGAATTGGGTAGTTTGCACCTCTTTCTGTTTTTCATGAAAGGTGCCTTGCATGGACAGATTGGCAGGGAAACATTAACTGACCTGAAAAAGAGGTAAGCAAAAAAAAAAAAAAAAAAAGAATTTATGCTCCTTGGTCTATAAGGAGTCTTGCAGGCTCAGTACAATGTCACAGAAAAACCTGAGCCTATCAGTCTCTCCTTGCAGAACCTGTTCTTGATCTTTGTGTGAGTATTTTGGCAGGAGAGGAAAAATGAGCTGGGGGTGGCTTTTCCATATCACGTGTCTCAACATTTGTCTCTAGGAATGTATACAATTCTTCTTTCTCTGCCATTCAGAAGAGAGGAGAGAGAGAGAGATTGGTGTTTAAACCACAGTAAAATCCTATGGGATACAGGCTACCTAGTTGTCTTCAGGTCTTTGAAAGCAAGAGTACTCATGTACAAATGAGGCAGGGTTACATTAATTTCTACTTGAAGAGACAGAGTAAAAGCCAGAAGTCAGTCTAAAAGTCATGTAGTCCCCTTGGTTTAGGAGGTTTATAAGCTGAGAGTGTGCATTAGGTAACCCAGAGAGTACCAAGTATGCTGGCTTGTCTGGCCTACTCAAAGAGGCATTTGTGCAGTCCGTGCTTCTCTGTGCTTATATTTTAGGACTCTCAGTTTAGTCTGGGTTGGAAAATTTGGGCTAGACTTTGCAGTCATAAAAAGAGCATTCCAAACATTTCAAATGTCCCATCTTGAGTGCCATTTCCTTTCTCTAGGGAATGTTGTTTTCCTAGATACAAATCTTAGCATGAGCATCAATGTAGCAGAACGCTTAGGTTAAGATCATATCTTTTATCTTTAAAAAATATTTTACAGCATTCTTAACAGCAGCAACTAATTCTGTAAGGTAGAATGCTTTATGATTTGTCACAGTCAGGAAGCGCTACACAGCTTCATATATAACAAAATTTTCCAGACACTTTGGTGTAGTTGGCTCCAGTGCCTTATAACCATTAGTGGGATATGGTAATTTGCTTTACAATTCTCTTCAATAGTTATGATTTATTTTTTTTTAAGTTCACCTGCTGTTTCTTTTTAGAGAGAAGTGATGGGAATTTCAGTATGTGGTGAAACAAAATTAATTTAGCATTTAATCTAAAGTAGTAACTGTTCCTTTGTAACATAAGCTTTCATTGATGCCTTCATAATAGATATAATAGATAACCAATTTGTATCTGATGTAGACAAGCATAAAAAATTGATGACAAGGGGAAATGTGTTTCTAATTGTAGTGAGAGTTTGAGCTGGCTTCAAGTTCTAATGTTTATGCAATATAAATTATTAGAGAGGCTAAGGCATTGCCAGTAGCTGAACTTTTTATTATTGGATGGAAACTTAGTTATAGCACACAGTGAGTTGAACTGTTTCTATGTGCACATGCACACTTATAAACAGAGCTACTGGGATAAAGCAGGCTTGGAACCTAGAAAGTTAGTCTAGATAAAGGAGATGTTAAAGTGGTGCTTGAGAAGTTCACACTTCTTGTGGCTCATTTCTGCTTCTCAAGTCACACCATTTGTGTGTTTGTGGGACTAGCCTGCATATGGATCACTGAAAGTTTTTAGATTAAAATCCCTTCTCCCCCATTTCAGGAAGCTTTGGAAGTAGGACAGGATAAAGCGCAAATAGAGGAAATGACATTTGCAGTATATCACAGGCAGTAAAACTGCACACGTTTCTCCTGAATTGAGTACTGTGACAAGAAGACAATCCTAGTACTAAATCACATGTGAATGTTAAACCAAATTCTAAGTGATTTGGTACACTATAGAAATGTTTCAGGCAGTGAAAGGACAGTTTTGTTGACAGAGTATATGGGGTCTATGCTCTGAACACGGGTGGCCATACAGTGTTACCCCGAAGAGTCTGTCTGATTTCTTTTCAAAAATCAGAGATGGGAATGTTCATCTTGGAGAGATGTCATAAGGTCTTATTATTTTCTGCAGAATCCTTTCTCGTTTGTAGTGGAGGACATACTAGGTAGGAAGCTAATTTTTTTTTTTTTAAATGTATAAACTTTGCCCCAAGTCTTGAATCCAGCTCCTACAGATATTGACTTCTCAGAGACTTGAGTCTGATCAAAGAGTTGGTAAAATAAGATTTGCTCAAAGGGTTTTCATTGATGGATTTGAAGAATAATTAGGTCTTTAAAGTCATAATTCCTTAACATCTACTAAATTAATTTGCTTTGTATTTCTTTTCTTTGTACATGTATGTGAACAATTTCTAGTTTGTGCTTATACTTTATGTGACTGTCTTTTTAAAACTGCAACATTTTGTTACTGCTGAGCAGATGCTTCAGTCTGGAAGGGTTTCTCTAGCAAAATGGAGAAATACTATCTGAATTTAAAAAATTTATTTAAACATTAATTTAAACATCATGCTTATAGTTTGTAAGTAAATAATTCCAATATAGCTCTTGTTATAGGTGGTGGCAATGGACTCTTATTTCTGCCGAGTTTGACTAAACACTTTGCATTTGAAGGGAACAGAGTTCTCAATAAATCGCTGTGCTGAATGTTTATTAGGAATTATTCCTATTTTATGCAGAGATAAATACCTAATTTCTTGTTTGTGCGCATGATCACAAATATTAATTATTTCTAACACTTAATGGTAATTTCCTAGCTATAGGAATGATATAGGAAAAGCAAACTCTTTGCTGTTATTTCAAACTGAGGAGTGGAGGTAATGCATAATGTAAAAATCAAAACGGACACACCACCACCACCCCGCAAAAAAAGCAAACAATAAACCCACAAAAACTTGATACTATTGTAATGAATGTTGTTATACTCTCAAATGTGTTTGAGGATATCAACGTCATTTGAAATATACATTTATTTGTGTGAGCCATTTTGAAAAAAGAAAGCATTAAGAAAGTACTTTTAAGATTGACCACTTGGATTTGAATTCACTGTCTATTAAAATTTGGGTTTGTTTTTACCTCTGCCACTCTCAAACTGGACAACTTGCGTAAATCAGTGTATTTTGACAATGGAAATGGCATTGTCTTATTCGCAGCTTTCTCATATTTTCTTTTTTTTTTTTTTTTCTTCCTTTTAATGCTTTGGGTTTACTAGCCCCTTATGGGACATAATCTTTCCTTGTAGTGTGAATATGCAGAATTGTCACAGAGATTCTAATAAAGATTGACACCTCTAGGTATTAATGCAATATGAAAAATAAACACTAATTATTTGGATCTTTTTCATCCCCTTTCTACTTCAGTGGATCTTTTCTTTAATGAGCTTGTTTGCAATTTAAAGGGCTAAATAGGGTTTTGCCTTCTGGAATTTAGTTTGGTTTTCTCTGCAATGTTTCTTGGTCTGGTGTTAAGGGAGCTCATCAAGAGAAGGTATAGCAAAGCAGTAGATATTTGTACTTAGAATACTTTCAGGATGCTATTCAACAGCTTTACTCTTGTAAAATTTTTCAGTGCTCTTTCTCTCAAATCCATAATTTTTCAGTTTTATATGAGGCTGAGTAAATGCTCAGAAAATAATAAAAATTTGACCTTCCAGTTCATCTGTGACAAGGAACGACATTTAAAAATATCCTTCAGGAAGGAGAGGGGGGTAAAAAAATCTCAGATATATCAGAGATGCATTTTTTTCTTAATTTATAACAAGCCACAATAATTTTGTATTTTATATATTTGTTTGTTTGTTTCTTGTTAAAGACCTTTTAGTGAGAACGTGCAGTTTTGGCTGCATGTTGAGAGATAATTTACTGAGATGAATTATTGTTGTGTTTCGTGGTGAGATCACTGCTCATAAGCTAGGGGATTAATATGTTTTATCTAGACAAAATCAAGCTTTTATATATGGTATTTCCTTGTTTAAAGAGGGTGGGGGTGGGAACCCCTGCTTCTGTAGCATTTCCAGAGTAGTTTGCTTTTCATGTTATAGCAGGAAAACCTACAGTAACAATCAACCACATTTTGCTAAAAGCCATTGAGTTCCTCGCGTGTTCTTCACAGCTGTGGTAAAAAATCAATCATTAAATAGATCTTCAGAGAGTATGAGGATCACCTGAACAGATCTTGTATTCTTTTTTCAACTTGGAGAGTAACCAACAGGATCTCCTGTCTCCGTACTTGACTTGCCACTTATTGCCAAGGCATGAACCAGGACCTTTGTAGGATGCAGAAAGAGGTCAGTATGTCCATTGGGGTAAGACAAGGTGTACTGTTATCAGAATATCTAATAAAGGGTTATATCCTATCTGTGCATATGTATGTGTATTCATATGTACACATAAATGAAAGATAAATCCCTAGAACTTCACACAGTCATGGATACTTTTGATATGTCCTTATTGAGTATATCTTTAGTTTCAATAAGGCAAGCAGTTGATATCAAGCATTCCAAAGGCTAATTTTCTATCACAAAGTGATGGATGGTAGGGGTGGAAACTTGTTCCTAACGGAAAGTAACAGTTAAATTCAGTTCTGAATCCAGCTTCAAGCTTAGAAAAAGAGTAGAGAGAAGCAAGGATGTCTTCACATGTGTCAGACTTCTAAGCTAAGGTCTCCTACACTTGCTTTATGCAAGTACTAAATAACTTTGTATTTTATAAATGAAGTAGGTGGACATAATGATAAGCAATTATTAACTGGCAGTTGACAGGTGTACCTTATGAAGACGATGGAGAAGTACAGTTGATATGTCTTCTGCTGAATTTCACAGCTCAAGCTGTGTAGGTGTGCACATGGACAAAATTAGTCGTTAAATAGAGAAGTAGTAAGAGAATATAATGTTATAAAATGTGCTGACTGTTGAACTTGCTTCACATACCTTTTTGTTCTCTGGGTTGCAAAGCAAAATTATGTCCCCCCTTTGAGAACTTCATGATCCGTGAATGACACAAACAAAACAAGTGGGACAAGGGCAAAGGAGCAGTTAAGATTTTTTTAAGTACTTGATCAGTTATGTAATACTTGATAAGATAATTGATGGTGACAAAACACAAGTAACACTTTAGCTTTTAGGCAGCTGGAAGACACTGTGAGGTTGTGTCCTTTTTGCAGAAAAAGAAAGTTAGAGGTGCAAGAGAAATATAAATGTGTATGCACAGTTTTGCCTTATTCCTTACTTTTCCTGCCATGAAAGAGAGAGAAAGAAAAAAGAGTGTGTTTGTGGTGTGTGTTACACGGGAATATATAGCTGAGAAAGTGGTTGCTTCTAGAGACTTTGTCAACTGAAAACTATTTTTTGGTAGCTTTGAATATAAGCTGTAGTGAAGGTACAGTGTTTTGGTTCCTTTTTTCCCCCTGAACACTTACAGAGCACGTCAAGAAGAAAGTAAGGAATTTCTTCCCATTACTAGTAGGACCATTTTAAAAATGTTTACTTTGCATTTGATGCATGACTGATGTGTTTCAATTTTTTAAGCCAAGCTAGAGAAATTTTTTGATTTAAATTAACTTGGGTGGATTTTTTTTTCTAAACTGGGAGGGGAAAGGAAAGTGGGGAAGCCAAAGGTTTGTTGTTTGTTTTTTTTTCTCAAGCCTTTAAAATCTTTTTAATTGAACACTGGCAATTTCCTAACAAAGATGTCACTTCACAATGAAAACAGATGAGTTCATTTAAAAAAAAAAAAAAAGTTTAGCCTTTCTGAAATTAAAAAATCCACAATAATAAATTTACTACAACCACAATAAAACTTATCTAATAATAAAACTCCATTATGTCTCTTTTAGCAAAACATATAACAAAGACTTCAAGAACTACCCTACTTGTGTTACTTGTGTTTCAGTTTAGTTTCAACTCCTGGCTAATGCCACCTCTTTTTTGCTAATCTCACTGTTGTTAAAAGTTTCCTTAGCCTTTTAATTTTTCCTCTTAAATTTTTCTTTCCTCTTCAAGGTCTTTTTTTTTTTTTTTCCATACTCCTTCTTGTAAATGCAAGTTCTCAAAGAATGATCAATGAAGGTGTTAAAGTAACCACAGAGAGTCTGTCAATATTCAAGAGCAGCACAACAGATACAGCTCTGCGTTAAAATTCCTCCTCAGCTCGACCTGTCCGTGAGCTGCAGTGACAAGAATATGGTGACTCAGAAAGGACCTCTGGAAGGCTGCTTTCAGGGTAAACCAAAGAAGCAAGTTAGTGAGCAAGTAATATATTTCTTGAAATGGTCTCAATCACATTGTTTCCATTGTATTCAGCAGAGTACTGTCTTCTTTGTCTTTTGTACAATATCACATTGTCCTTTCTCACCATATCAAGTTTACACCCTGCCAGGCAGCACAGAGCTGTCATGCAGTCTCTTCCCTCATAAGCAGAACAGGGTGGAGGTACATATTTCTGGCTTCTATTTGGAAAGATTTCCATGCTATGGTACATATCTGTTAGTATGAGAAAATCCAAATCTAACTGGTTCTAAAAGATGGCCCTTCATAACAGTTTGTTTTCCCCATGTTCTTTCTTGAGCTGCACTACTGTGTAGGTCAGGACATTGCTGGGTTGCATGCCTAACACTGGTCATGGTCCTAACATGAGTCTAGCAAAGGGTTCCCGTGATAGTCCTCACTTTTAAGGCTTGATGTGTGCAAGAAGGTCACATGAAAATAGCTGGAGTTCCAGATATGGTGTAAATAAGAGCTTCAGTGGAAGATTATTCCTTATCGCTTTTTAATTTTCTCTTTTCTTCACACCCCACCCCAGTACAGTGGCCTAATTCAGATGCTGACAACATAGCAGTGGAGAGTTCATAAACTATAGAAATTGTACCTCTAATTTCCTGTATTTTTTCTGGTTTGTAGAAAGTCTGTAAATTATCACATCTATGAAAAATAAAGATGCTTTCAGTATTAAAGGAAGTATAATAATAAAAGGTCAAGACATGATTATGGATTTATTTTTTTATGGTGAAGATGGTGTAAAATAAGGATGCCATATTGTACCCATTTCCTTTTAAAATGCACCACAACCCACCCAGCAAGTTCTATCAAATTTGAGATGTATTTATGTATTTTTTTTGGTTTTAGACCTCCTGGTTGTCCAAATGGAGTTTCAGGAGACTACATTTAAGCTTCTGTTTATTAATAGCTTGGTCTTAATTTACAGTATTATTACATTGTTGCAGTCAAAAACTCCATTGTTTTGATTGGGATGGATGTGGGGATCAAAAAGCAGCCTTAGGACAGAAACTAGAGAGCTTGTTGTTTAGCCTCGTAAATTGAAGGCTGGAGGGAAATGTGTAATAGATCTGTATAAATGCATAGCAGAGATGAATGCTAGGGTCAGAGAAGGGTGCTTAAGCTGAAGGACACTGCTGGCCCAGAAAAAAGGATATTAACTGACTGAATGTAGGCTGGAAAATGCTCTTCTAATGGTAGGAATATTTTTCTAATAGTGTTCCTGAATTTCCTTTAAATGTCAGCAGGAAGAATCAGGCCAAACCCAATTCAGAGGTAGAGTCTGAATGACTTTCTGAATGGGATTATAGGGATTATATAATCAACCTGCATTAGCAGAGGTCTGCTTTGGAGGCTTTTTTAATAACAAAATGTTAAAGTTTGAAAATCGGGATCTTAAAACATTTTCCTTTAGAACATGATATTTGGAGATATATATATAAGAATTAGGTGAATAAAAAGTTTTGCTGTAGGAATGCATTATTGCTTGGAGTTTTTCTGGCATTAGGTAAAATGAATGTTGATTGTATGACATGCTCTGTATTGCTAGATTCTTGTGTGATACTTCTAGATAGAACTGTAAGCCATTGGAGAACATATTTACAAAATACAAAGGACATTTATAACCCTTTCGATACCCCATGTACCTCATTCAAAAATAGGCTCTTGTTATGCCACAATCTCCTAGATGTGTTGTAATGCTATGTGGTTTGTGGTCATAGTTTAGTAGCTCTGGATTGCTGCCTGAGGTGCAATGAAACAGTTTAGGTGTCACAAACGCTACCCTGTTTCAAAACAAAAATTGGCTTCCTGTGCTTCTCACCTTGAAACATTTGGAGATGTGACCTTTTTGTACTAGTTTGTTTCAGGTGATGATTTTTCTGGTATGCCACATAAGTTTAAAGTAGGACTTGCTTCTTGCCTTTAAATCCTAAAATCTAGGATACTCCATGTATTGCCTGATAATGCATTATTCCCGCGTCTGTTTCACTGCCCAGCTTCTGATAGGCAACAGTTCATATTCAGATGCCCTTGATGTATGCACAGCTTGATTAACCTGCAGAAGATTCTATTTCTTAGGTGGTGTTTTTTTTTTTCTGCTCCATTAGCTCCATTGATATTGAATCATTTTATGTAAGCTGTTAAAAGCTGGCCTGTGAAATTCCATGAATATATGTTGAAACTCAGGTTTTCTGAATTTAGGAAAACTAATGAAAATTTGCCACTCTTGCCATCGCAGAGCTGTTGAAAAGAAGCATTTGGAGGAATTTATGCCTGGGTCAGGGGAGAGTTTAAGTAATGTACAGATGGTAGCTATGGAAACTGGGTTTCTGAGTTTGTCTAGATGGTCATGAGGAAGGTAAATAATGAACAAACTGTACCAAATAAATGTACAAGCTGTGCTGAACTGAGGTAAAACAAATTCACTAAGAAAGAACTAGAGGTTTACTGGCAGCTGCACACTTGTTTCTGTTCAGTATGTGTGCAGTGAATGTAATGTTAGCCAAGGGTTGGGTTGCACATCTGCCTTGACCCTAATGCTACAGGCTCCAATATAAATGTGGAAAAAAATAATTCTATTTCATGCCTTTCAGAGTAGTATTAGTAAGTACAAATACACTTATGATTTTTTTATCTTTCAGTTTCCCCTGGCTCAGGTATGATGTGGCAGCTATTAGTGATTTTTATGTGTGTGACTTTAGGTAAATGGAGCTGCAGTAAAAGATTTCAAGTTGGCCCATCTTTACTTATCTGCTTCATGCTACTTTCACAGAACGAAGTCAGCTGGGAAATCCCATTGCAAACCTTGCCTTCTACAACCAGCAGAGCTTTGTGTGAGGTGTCCCGATAGGATGACTTTCAAGGGCTAAGGCAACACAAAGTATAAAGAGGGGAGACTATTAACATATACTTTAAAACTTTCAGTTTAGCTTTGATTGGAGAAATGAACTAGGTTTCAATATTAAGGTCTTTATTACTATTTTTTTAAACTCCTTAATTAATTTTTGCATACTCTGACACAGGGAGACTGATCAATAGGATTTGATTGCCATACTGTACTTGATCAATTACTTAAAGTAGTTGAGAAACTGTATCAAAAGCTTTAAAAAATGTGTGGAGAATATCTGTCTCACTGACTCGGAGAACTAAGATGATGTTCAGCTAGTGTTAAAAATATATAGGCTGCTTGTAGAATAAAGCCTTTTCTTTCCACATCTGTAAATTTGAAATTAAAAAAAAAAAAGTTATCACTTTATGTTGGTGGTTGTAACACTGTACCCAGGAAGTGTCATCACATGAGTTACTGTGTCTGGTTTGGTACTTATGCATACTTATGTATTTCTACAATGTGCAGAAGAATGACGAAGGGAGATTGAAAGCCCCATGTTATGCTTAAATTATTCTTATAGTTGTCCTGGAAACTGTGATTTCATATGTCCTTTAGCAAACAAAAACCTGCCTGTATTTAAATGTTGATGACAACCTCCCTTCATTTACAGACTTTTGGGATATAAAAGATTATTGTCCATCTTTGTGTGTGGTAGTGAGGGATAAGCAGGGGTGATTGACCAGACACACCCATAAAAATCAAATCAAAGTCAGTTCTGAATAAATAGCTTTTACTAGTTTAGGTTGAATTTGTGACGGTTTCCATGAAGTGTAGTTTCAGATTGAAAGTTTATGGAGAAGTTTTGCCCAGGTCTCATCTATGGCAGATCAAAGCACACCCTAATGGTGTTCATTCAGTCATCGTCCTGCACGTATAAGTATAGAGAATTGCCTTTTTATGTAGGTGGCCAAATATCATCCTACTAAAAAAATGTTCTCCTATTTGCAGTTATTCTCTAACAGTAATATTTCCTGGATGATCTCTAACAAAGTAGAGATCTGTGAAGAGAAAATTTTATAGTTCAGGGGTAATCATAATAGCAGAGCTCTTGTTCCAAGAGGCCTAATGGGGGCTAATTACCTTCTGAAATTCCAAATATCAGACTGACTATAGTATATTTTACATCATGTGCTAAAGTTATTTTAAGATATAAGCAATTTCAACCTTTTTTTTAATTTTTTTTATAAAATCTTTTTGCATGGCACTTTAGGAAATCTGTATATAAGTGGTTTTACTGAATTATTTTCTTGGCATTTATTCAGAGGGATGCAAATCCTGTTAACTGGCAGCTATGTACAGATGTCATAAATGCACTGCCATAATTTTATTAGCTGTTGTGTCTTTTTTTTTCTTTTATTTTTAGAAATATCCTTAAAATAAAATTCTGTGCATCTTCTATGTGGTAACTTCAAATAAGGTTGACTTAGAATCCCTGGGCAAAGGCCTCCTTATATAAGTCTTCACAAGTTTCATCCATTTGAATTACTGTTTTCCATTTAACAACAAAATCAATTTTTTAAAAAATACATCCTTAATTTTTGTTGTTTTCACTCATGAAAGGGTTGAGAAATGATTAACAGAGTCCAATGGTAGTGGTGGAGACAATAAGAAAAAAAGTCATAATAAATTATTGAATATTGTGACAAGTTTCATTGCTTGCAGTACTTCAAAATCACCCTCTCAAGGGTCTGATCCTGGTCCCATTCAAACTGATGGAAGTTCTTCAATTAATTAAATGGAAAACAGTACAGACACAAGTTAAAATTAGCTTGGTAGCTGGAGTGCCACTTCGTATTTTGCCTCCGTAGAGACTAAATCTGTTGCCTACTGAAGGAAATTCTCATTTCCTTACCAAATTCTAATTGCAAAGCATGTGAAAAGTAGTATTTTAAGTTCTAGTGAGAAGCATCCCTGTCTTGTGTTAACTTGTGTTTAATCCCCATATGCTTCTGTCACTGTGGGAAGTGTACTCACAGGTTTGCCGTGTGAAAGTCAGGCTCTTACCTGTTTACCTGCGAGTTGTTGGTGACTATTGAGCCTTGGATGACCAGGCTGTGCTGGCTTGTCCAAGTTCAGTCTTCTGAGGAGAGGCTGAGGGAGCTGGGGTTGTTTAATCTGGCGGAGACTCAGGAGGGACTGTATCACCCTCTACCTCAGGGAAGTTGTAGTCAGGTGGGGGTCAGGCTCTTCTCCCAGGCATCTAGTGACAGGATGAGAGCACGTGGCCTGAAGCTGTGCCAGGGGAGGTTTAGCTTGAATATTAGAAAGCCCTTCACAGCACTTTTGCATTGTAGGCGGGTTGACCTTGGCTGCC
>JANHFX010009661.1:84371-97774 GCA_027560015.1 Chloroceryle amazona | reverse complement strand
GCTGTCAACCAACCCCCCCCAAGTGCTTTTCCCCCAGGCGGTTTGCAGCCGCTCTGCCCCAGCCTGGATGGTTGCGTGGGGTGGTTGTGACCCAAGTGCAGGGCTCAGAGCCTGGCCTCCTGTCCAACTTTGCACGTCTGCTGGTTTTACAGCCAGAGAGGTGGCTAATCAAGCGGAAAGCTGAGATGCTTTTGGTTTCAATGAAAGGCAGCAGTCACCTAACAAAGCCTTGCCAGGTTTATTTTAGACCTGTGGCTTCTGGACAGCACGTTGCCAGCAAGACCTTCCAGTGCTCCATTCACAGAAAATTAAAAAAGTTAAAATTGAGGCTGCCGGGAAGAACACAGCGTGGTGTTGACCAGGGCTGCATGATTTACGTGCTCAGGATTTCGCCCAGGGGCCAGCAAAGCTTGGGGATCACTCTCAGTGACAACTAGATCGATTACACCAATTTATCAGGGTTCTTTCTTTCTAATCTACCTCAGGGATGACTTTCAGCTAACACCAGCTACTGCGGGCACACAGAAAATGCTGGGCACCCCTGGCTGTCAAAAATAAGCTAAATTCCGAATTTGCCCGTGCCTACAACTGCTGTTGTAATAAATGATTGGTGACATTTTAGGATGGCTCTCTCCTCATTTGGGCAAAGCAGTTAATGGAGCTTGCTCAGCTGCTTATCAGCTTAATTCATCTATTCACTGGATGCTATTCTGTTAAGTGGAACAGTCAACCAGGCTGACTTTATGGGTGCTGTTTACCCGTTATTAATTAGACAACACCCCGTACACAACACACAGTCCCACACACAGAGCCCTACTGAGGGCTGCTTTTTCTTTTTTAATTATAAAGAAAAGATGAAATATGAGGTTTTAGCCCTGGCAACGTTTGTATTGCAACTTGCCAGCGCCGGCTTGCTCAGCTGAGAAGCAAAAGGGTTATGTTCTGCACTTGAACAAAAAGCAAAGCTTTCCACAGAATTTGCTTCTTTGCTTAGAGTACTTGGGAGATTTTGGTGTTAGTCTTTTCCCTCTCTCCATAAAATATTGAGCACTTCTGGCTGTTTCAATCACTTGGAGTATAAAAAGCATATACTGAGGGGGGGGATAACGATGTTTGTTACAGGACATCAAAAGCAACATAAAGTTGTATGTATGAGGAGTGGAGTTTTCCTAAGGTTTTGGCTGAATACAGGGAGAAAAGTCCTTAAATGGCCCCAATATAAACGGCAGCCGTTAAGAGTTCAGCTTTGTCCAGCACCTCAGCACATGTTGCAGACACCTACAAAAGATGTTTTCCCTTCCCACACATCTCCCAATGCAGGCACACAGCATCCCAGATGTCCAGACAGAACATCTGGTCACAGCAACTAAAAATCTAACAAATCAGCATTTCTTCTTCTCTTCCTTTTTAACGTTCACATCCAACTGGCTGTGGACAAATCTCCTGCAGCAGCAGCTGGAAAGCTTTCTCCTGTACTTAACATCTTATGTTGCTCTGTGTTACTGGTTTGGTTTTATTTATTTATTTAATTTTGGGGTTTTTGTTGGTTTTTTTTTTCCTGAGAAAGACTTTAGTTTGAAAAACACAACATCACATCCACTCCTTACAGTCTTAATGGCCAGGCACCCTTCTCTCCGAGATCTCATCAGACCAACATCCCAAAGACAACGCACGCTGCTGCTGTGCACTGAGAGCTGCTCGCAGACCTGCACCTTCAGCTCCTCTGACTGCCAAAGTGCACTTGAAAATAAAAACGGATCGTAATTTGATTTCTCTCTAATGATGAAATTCATCCCCTTGGTCCACCTCTGCCAAGCACAGGCTGGTGCTCCTCGAGGCTGACCCAGGCCCCCCCCTCAGGGCAGGAGGCTGGAGTGTCCCCAGCCCCCCAGCCCCCATCACACAAGAAAACCTCCCGCCCCAGGGGCCAGGAGGCACGTGGACTGGATTTCAGCTTTGAAGGTGCAGAAAAAGCCTTAGTAAAGCTGCCCATGCAAAACCTCAGTTAAATAGCTGGGTATTTAATAACCAGCCCTGCTCCACCCTGATGGGTTTGTACACCCAGCCCTGAGCACTGCCAGAAGGTGCTGTACACACCAGAGAGCACCTCAGTAGAGAGGCTTGCACTCCCCCTTCCCTACACCTTTCCCTGCTTTTACAAGTTTTTAAACATATCACTCCTTCTGAGCCATGCTCCTTCTCCTCTTGGTCCTGCAAGGGTCCAGTCTGGCACATCATGCCCTGGGAAGACCTGGGATGTCAACAAACCCATCAAGCATTACGACAAATCCATGTCAGCATCATTGCAGCACGGAGTATTTTAAATGAGGTTGTTTGCCTTTTTTTTTTTTAATTAACCAGACAAACATTTTGTGCCTCTTAACTGATCTATTTTTCTTTCATTTTGGCAAAGTCTGCTATTTGTCATCAACATCTGACATTCAAAACCTCACTGTGAAGAAGCAGGCTCTCTCTTCCATCATACTTTTCCTATTTTCTGGTCTGAAACACGTCTGAAACATCAAAAAGCTCTAGGGAATTACAGTCTGCTTTCCAAATGGCTCCAACATCTTGGCAGAAGAGTTGCCATCCATAAAGCACAGGGGATAAAAATGCCCCTGGCCCTTTTACACAGCGGGGCTGTGAGTGAGAGAAGCCTGTGGTCTTCCCTCCACGTGCTGCAGAGCAGCCAGTGGTCTGCAGAAGAGCCCTCCTGCCTGAGCCTTCGCCACCAGAACAAAGCACGGCTGGAGCTGGAGCTCTCTGGAGGCCACTGGGGTGTGGGGAGATGCCGAAGCACATCACTGGCGTGGGAGGTGGATTCTCCCAAAGGCAGTCCCCGTGTTTACAGGGCTATGGCAAGCATCACACCCAGGAGTGCGACACGTCGTCGTTTGCCTGGCTGATGTTCCGATTACAGTACGAGGGAATGATTAACGCTGGGAGCATTGCATTAGTCAGTGATTAATTAGTGTTAACTGATTATTAACATTGAGCATTATTCTTCATTTATTTCACTTTCCTCTGTTAATGAGAAGCTCTCTCTAGATCACACTCGGTTGTCTTGCTTGAAAAGCAGGACCCTCTCACGAGCAGCTGCACCAACACCCGCCAAGGAGCAACACGTCCCTGGTGGGCTCCTCAGCCTCTCTTTGCAACATCAGACATCTCCAGCATCAGGTTTGCAATGTGCATTTCAAAGTAAAAAGCCACTTAAATACAACCTTGTTCCAACTCTTCATTTCACAATTATTTTGTATTATCACCGGAACCTTCACCCTCTTCCTCTCGCTGTTCAACAGCCCCTTCTTCTCCATCAGAACAGAACGCAGCCAGCTCCTTCCTCACAGCCAAACGTCTCAGCTGGAACCTCACAAGAGACCCAGAACTGGAACCACCCAAGAGACCCAGTGCCAGGAGACCAACCAACTCTCCCCGAAGCTCCAACAGCTGCCAGAAGCACTGGGTGGGCTGCAAACCCCATCACCTCTGCTGAGCTCCACCTGCAAATTCACTGCAAATTCCCTTGCACGGCCAAGAACCCTGCAGATCAGTGCAACCATCAAAACAGTCCTTGCTCCTGAGCTGCTTCGGACGTTGACATCCCCTCCGTAACCTCTCGAAAGATTAACAGCATGGTGCAGCTGAACCCAACTCGCCGAACAACAGCGGTCAGAAGACTTCAGAACAGGCACTTTCCCTCAGGACCACGGGCAATTAAGATAATGCTTGAGGATACCTGTTGAGATATTAATGAGCTCCCACCAGCATAATATTAAGTTCACAGTTTGCTGAATTTTTCCTTCCACCTTCCTATTATGTTTTATTGATAGGACTTCCTGACAATAGAAAAAACAACAACAACCCCAAACCAAAAATCCCACCGTGCTTTGCTAAAACCTCTTGCACTCATCTCACTGGGCACACAAACTGGAAACCCTGCCAACACCTGAATGGCAGGAAAACAAGACCCTTGAAGACTTTTCACTCTGCTGCAAAAGTCTTTGGTGTGAGCTGAAGGATGAGTAACAATCTTGCATCTCTTCAGGCCTCAGATTTTATTCATGTAGAAATTTATCATGTCAGGATTTAATCATCGGTTAGTACAACTACTCTTTGTTCACCACTAACAGCTCAAATTGCATAACAAACAGCTTCAGCATCCTGTGAACTGCATCTAATTGTTTTTATTGCCTGGCATGACAATTATTTGAAGTTCCTAACTCGATGTTTTCTCCGGGCAAAACCCCTCTACACTTTCTCGGGAAGAAAATCCTCCCAGAGATACAAAACAAGATCAAATTATGGCTCAAAGCTTGCAAAGATAACGGGACTGGATCTTCCTGCTGATTCCCACTCGGCTGGAGGGGGAATTGGGAATTCATCCATTTGGTGGGCAGCCGGGGGTGCGATGGCCTCGGGTCCCGCCTGGCCCGCAGCACTCGGTGGCCTCCTGCCCACTGGCCAGCCCATCAGAGTGGGGGGACAGGGAGGGAATAACATCCCTGACTTTTGTTCTCCTCCTCGCCAACCCTTCCTAAAACTAAATGCTGCTAAATCAACACCTTCGGGGGGATTTTCTTCAGGTGTCAATCTAGCAGCCTGTGCCCTGATTCTGTCCTGGAAGGTGTATGTGAAAACAAATATTACTGCAATTCTTGCTCTAGGGCTCTTAAAAGTCTAGGGAATAATATTCCCAGCAGTCTTAGGTAATGATAAGAACAACTTGTTCTTAAAGTGCTTTGATAATCCCTCCTTATTCTGTTTTATGATGGAATTTCAGAAGTAGTGCCTTTCAAGCTGGTTTATTTTTTTTTATCTACACAAGAATCAAACGTTGACAATGAGAAAATGAGGCAAAATAATTAACAACAAAATGTTTTGCATGTAAATCAATGTTAAGAGCAATAGGAAGTGTTTCTGTACAGCTCTGCCACAGCCTATAGGGTGCTGACATATGGCAAACCTGTTGTGGTCTGCAAGAGCAAATGCTTCCGAGCAGTGAAAAGCAGCACATCTAAAGAAGGGCGTTTGTGTAACAAAAATTGTTCAAAACCATTCATCTATTTACAGTTCACCTCAGTTCCTCTCACTGTTTACCAATTACTAAAGGTACCGGTGTTCAAACAAAGTCCTGTTTGCTCACATCACCACCTCTCTTAGGTTATCCCACAGTGAATTCCTAACGATGTATTAGAGCCCAAGACAATCACCTACACGGGAATTGGAAAGATATTCCACCGGGGACAAAAAATACAAATACGACATCAAAAACAAATGAGAAGCTGAGCCTGGAGGAGGAGGAGGAGAAGTGCATTTGGTAAACCAGAAATGTCTTCAAGAGCAACGAAAGAAACGCTAAGAAAAGAAACCAAATGAATGATTCATGTACATGAATTGTGTCTACATCCAGGCTGGCCCGTGCACCAAACCTCACCACGCTGGCTGAGCTCCACCTCACGCTGCTAGTCCAGCATTCAGCTCATGGTGAATGGGTCTTCTCCCAACTTCATCTTATAGACCACGGGGACTATGAAAACATCATTCAAACACAGGGAATCCCACCTTCCAAAGCATTTTAAAGGAGACCTTTTCAATGCTCTCAGCACCTATAGTTGAGGGCCAACGTCAGAGCTCCCAAGCCTCACGTAAATCAGTTTTTTTTAGGTAGGAGTTTTCAAGGGGGATGTCACAATCCCAAACTTAGGGAGAGCTATCGGTGTGCTCAGTGAAAATGTGGGCAAGGTCACGGCTCTGTGGACCTCTTAGCATCAGATAATTCCAGACTGACTGTGACAGGAGAAGGAAGCAGGGTCGGAAAAGGTGGTGGACTGGCAGAACAGCAGGGAGACGGGGAGAAGTTCTCTGTCATTCCATTTCACTGACTTTTCTCGCTGTGCAGCACCAACTTTGGTTTCAATGCAGAAAGAATAACCAGGAGAAGCTGGGTGCAGATTGTTGGGTGGAAATGAAGAGGGAAGGCCAGTGCTATTAAAGGACGTGCTGTAATTGAACACTGCAGCAATAAACCTTAACAGAGCTGTTAGGAGAGCGATGCAGCACTGCTCTGACATCCCGACAGCACGGAGCCATGCTGTCGTGCTTCCTGAGCAATGCTTCTGCTTAATAACACCTCTTAAAATCCACAACGCCTTGATGAACAGCATTACAACGGATGCAACCCATTCCTGAAACAGCACCTCCAACGCTCCTTTGGTTCTCCCAGATAACTGGCCTTCTAACTGAATGCCTTTATGATTTTTTTAATTTCATTCATTTCAAACCCAAAAAGAGCATATGAAAGAGCCCATCTCGCAGGCACACAGCTCAGCCTTCATCCCCAGCAAAGCTGTCATAGCACTGAAGTGGAAAGACATCCTGAATAATATTGGCAAGCTGGGAATATTTTGTGTATCTACAAGGTCTCTCCTGCTTCTTTTTCTAGAATGAGAAAGCACTTGTATGAATTACTGCAGAAAAAAAATAAACATAGCAATTAAGGAAGCAATAATTACAGCAATTAGAACTGTCCACATGGCTCACGGGAGCACTTTATCAACTCAGAAAGCACAAAGAAAAAAATAATTATCAACACATAGTAAAATGAGAGGTGTCCACGAATGTGAAATATCCCTACATTTCATCTTGATGACCTGCACCTAGAACTAGGGAGCTGACAAAAAGCCTGGAGAGGGGCTGGTTACAATGGCTTGGAGTGACAGGATGAGGGGCAATGGGTTTAAATTAGAAAGGAGTGGATTTAGATTGGAAATAAGGAGGAAGTTCTTGACCAGGAGAGTGGTGGACACTGGAACAGGGTGCCCAGGGAGGTGGCTGAGGCCCCATCCCTGGAGACATTCGTGGTGGGGCTGACAGAGCTCTGGGCACCCTGCTCTAGCTGAGGATGTCCCTGCTCTCAGCAGGGGCTTGGACTGGATGACCTCTGGAGGTCCCTTCCAGCCCAGACAGTTCTATGTTTCTAACTAGGTCCACTGCAACAGCGATGCAGATACGGCACAGCTTCGGTGTTTAGAGCTGTAAAACAGGAGATTATCTTTTAGCTTTTAAACACTAAAAGATCCCTGGATAGATGACTCAAAACCAGGACCCACAATTTTAATGAAAATTAATCTTGGTGTGAAAATAAGCATCTCATCTCTTTATGAGGCTGTAAATAACAACGTCCTTCTAATAAATAAGTAACACCCAGCTCAACAAGTTTCCATATGGTGGCTCAAGAGCTGTCCATTTATACTTTTGACATTCAGACTTTCCTTTGTCTAACCTGTGCATCAGGGTGCTCAGGCACACAAAGACAGATACTTGTGTCTCACCAACCGTGTTCCCAGCAGCCAAGATCTCCAGATCCTTGTTCTGCCTCAATTGATGCTGAACCTATAAGCTCACTTCTCTTCCTATGCAGGCATAAAAGAAATGTCTTCAAAATCCCTCCTATGACACTGCCTTGCTCTCAGAGCAAGTTTCTCCCATTCCTTGTGCCTGCAGGCACTCCAACCCGCTCCCCCCACACCGGAGAGCTAGTCCTGCCTCTTCCACACCACCACAACACACCAAAACCACTTGAATCAATGAACTAGAGAGACAAGAAGTCCTATCAGTCATGCTCATCTAAATCCAGTGGGAGGAGATACAAAGAGTGAAGGGCGTAGTATAAAGCGTGGGCTGCAGTTCCAGGTTTGTATCCCTAAGGCAAGGCCACCTCCACAATCCTCATGTGGAACATGTAGCAGCCACCAAAGACCTGCTGCAGATGGAGAAGCAAAGGCACGAAGCAGCAGCACAGACAGAACCTCCTTGGCTGGATGTTTTGTGATTTACAGCTCCAGCAAGTGCCTTCTCTTGCAGTTAACAGTCTAATAACCCTTTCCACGGGCAAAGCACGTTCTTTACAATCAAGCTCCTTTGAGCAGGGTCTATGAAGCAATTCAAAAAGTTTCTGATTCTTTAAAAGAATTCATTCAAAGGTCTGGACTGAGCTGTGCCAAAAAGCAGGGTTCCCACTGAACCGCTACCACAGAAACAGGACATCTGGGGGGGAGGCAGAACGGGGTCTTAACACTGCTATCAACAGCACCCACTGTTTCAGAAATAGGGGAGGCCCCGGGGAAATTCAGCTGCTCTTCCACTCCGTGTCCTTTAGAGAATGATTTAACTACAAATCTCAGTCTCTGCAGCAGCTTGGACACGAAAGCTTCACACATACCAAAGCCTATTTCTTTAAGAGACAAAAATATGTTCCTCTCCATATCAAAGGACATCATGTTCTTTAACATTTCCTGAGCTGCTGAGTTACAGCACACCCACATCAACATAAAACGGGGTTATTTTTATTTGCAGGTATTATTTGTGTTTGCCAGACCAACCGGTCTCATCTGAATTGTTAATTTTCCCAGTAAATTATCATACCTTGGGATTTCTTTTCTTTTGAAACATTCCTCGAAAGAAATGGAAAAAAAAAAAGGCTAGAAAAAAGTATTTGAATTTGCACTGAAATGGAAAAAGATTTTTTTTTAGACACGCGCTTGTCTGATTTCTGCCTAAAAAACCCCAATTTGGGTATAAAGTTGTGTTTATGTGATCATGAAGATGATCACTTCCAAGTGTTCACTTCCCAGAAGTAAAATTAGGTTTTATTTAGATTGCTTACATATTAATCCTCTTGTTTTATCTGTATTTTGATAGAATAATAGTAAATTCAAAATTCAATTTTGACTTCATTATTTTTATGCTTCCTACCACTAGATGGATAAAGATCCTGCTTTCTTTCAAGGAGCCACTGCTTTGAAGCCACCAGCCCTTCCAGCAGCTGATAGTCCAGGCGGCCGGTCCCTCCCAGCATCACACACTGGTGGGGATGCACAGGGGCGAGGATGGACAGACTTCAAACTCCCCATCCCTCCGGATGCATCTGCACGTGCCCTGCTGCTGGCAGGCAGAGGCACAGGCTCCTTCCCGCGCCCTGCCTGACGGACGGACGTGTGCAGACAGACAGAAGCCCAAATCTTCCCCGGCTGACGCAACCGACACATCCTGCTCTAGGGAATCTCTCCCAGCACCCGGCTGCAAGCAGAAATATTTACCTCCTGCACCAGGGAGGTTATTGATACTAACGACAAAGGAACGCACGCTTCATCAGCACTTAATGGTTTGAAGCGAAATATTTAACTTGTGAAGAATTTTAGCTGGCTCGCTCATAAACCAGCAAAGCTTTACTGGTTTGCAGATCTCGTGGCTGAGATGGGACCAGCACAGCACATTTATAGACGCTAGTGCATATTCATTGATTTTACAAGACTAACTAGAATATTCCTCCTAGGATACATCCGTTAAAATATCAGCCGTGATTGCCCATCCATTGCAATGCAAGAATGCACAGCTCTTCATATTTTAACTCCGGCCCTGATAGAATAAGAGCTTGAGAGCAGCATTAAAATAATAGATGGTGCTCTGCTAGAGGTAATTTGAAATCTTAACAAAGCATCAAAGGATCTTGTCTATTACGAGCTAATACTTCAAGCCAATTTTTAGCTGAACTCACATAAGGTGATGAGAGTAGGGGGACCCTATAACCTTTCTAATGGCCACATTTTTGTAATGATACGGCACAACAAAGCTGCTTATGCAGCAACAGCCTTTTCAGCCTCGTGCTGTGATTCCGACTCAGCCTACAAGTAACATCCATGGATATTCTGTGCCATTTTTATCCCGTGACATGCCACAGCGTCTGGAATGTAATTACAAAGATACCGTATCGAAGAGAAGGAACGAGTTTGAAAGAGGTATATTCTGTCTTCGAGGAGTTTGTGCTAAGACTGAATCTACTTCTGGGGTTGTTTATTCTATCACAGCCTAGGAAGGCACAAGTGATTTCTCCAGCAGATAAAGCAGGCAATGGTATTTCGAGGGGAAGAAGCCATTAAGTGCTACAGATAACAAAATAACTTGTGTCAAAAATGCAACTGCATTTGTACCACGTTGCTGGGAGTAAGATTAATGGTTGTCTAACCCATCAGGCGCTAGGGAAGGGGAAAGGATGCTCTCCTAGGTGGGTTCTGGAGAAGCTGATATCAAGACTCTCCAGGTCTTGCACGAGGAAGCAGAGGGCACGGTCTGAACACACGCCTCAAGATCTTTCAGATGTCAGAAAATAATCCCTCGGGGAGTGGAGCCTGCTTCCTGCAGCGTGCAGCTTGGGTCATTTCAACCACTGGAAGAAGCACTGAGCAGAGAACAGAGTCTGGACGAGCCCCACGCTCACTTCTGGGACATGACAGCAGCAGGTAGATGTGTTCTCTTCTCCTTCTGCCTACGCTGCTCCCCTGCATTGCCTGCATTCCCCAAGCCTGAGAAGCCAGCCCGTGAACAGACAGAGCAGTGACGTATGTATGCCAACAATGTATAGAGAGAAGCATAAATATGCTTGCAGTGATTGGAGCTCACGCACCCAAATACAGACGCACAAATTCCACTGATTTTGAAAATAAATCAGAACCAGAAGATAAACACAGCAAAGCAGCTTTTATGTTTTATTTATGTGTACACATCGCTCCGTTCGTCGCAAACATATAATTGAACCTTATATTGTCTATGCATATTTTAAAAGGGTTTTTAATCTGCAAGTATAAATCTCATAGATTCTGAAAGTAGCCTGATAAAGACGACGACAGTAAAGACTTATCCAGCAGACAGGAGGAAATCTAGAAAAGCTCAATAGCACGACATAATTCTCTGAAAGTAAAACACAAATCCAAACACGGGCAAAGCCACCGCAGCGGAAACAAATCGCAGCGTGGTACAACGTGAAACAATCATCCTTCAAAGCTTAGTTATTAAGCTAAATGAAAGCTGTCGAGTTAGTATTTGAGCATATCTCGTAATTGCATTTCTAGACGAGCATCCGCGTTTATGTTGTAGAAAACAAGGCTGTGATTTGAATATTTATTCCTGAATTTTCAACGTCGCAAAGTGTCTTAGAGTCAAGGAGAACCAAGCCCGTGGCCTCCCTGCCTCTACAGAATAACCCACTGAAATTGTTCAATACAAATTTATCTCCATTAAGTGTTTGTTTACAATTTCATTGTAAAGTTCAACTTTCAGCAAGCAGTTGAGTATCAGGATGAGCAAAACTGAGTTCCTGGGAATGACTTTCACCGGGTTGCTATTGCAAAGTTAAGAATCCACACCCATGAAAACATCTCCAAGGGGTTTTCCTTCTAATGGAGAGTCTTGCAGAGTGAGACCTCCCCAGCTCCCCTCCCCTAGATCCTCTACAGAGAGCCCACAAGGGGACCAGCTCCATTTCAGGCAGTAAAACAGTGTTTTAAATAAGGTTTCTGGATGTTATGTGACCTTATGTCCCTCCCCGTATCACGACGTCAGCCTGCGCTTCTGGCAGTAACATCACGGCTGCTGCAAGTCTTTCCAGCAGCACCAATTCCCTTTAAGCCAAAGGGTGTCCCAAGGAGCCTGGATGCTGGGGCGCACGGGAGAGCTCAAGCTCACACAGGGCAGGGTGCACGGGCATAAGAGGAATAAAAAAAGCTTGTCCCTGATTAACATTCTGAATACCACACAATGTCTGACTCGGTGGCAGCCATCAGGGTGAGCAGAGCAGATCAGCCCCTGTCTGCGTGCGCAGGTTGGTTTCCCTTCCTGCCATAAATTGATTCCTACAACTCCTAGAGATGAGTTATGGCCTTTCTTTTTGCTTTCTTTTACACGATGAAATAGAGGAGGGCATTTCAGAGCATCAAGCCTCAGTGGCAACCAGTCCATGCAGTAAAGAACTGTTTCATAGGCGCACAGAATCATTACGGTTGGAAAGGATCTCTAGGATCATCAAGTCCAACCTTCATCCCACCATCTCCCTAAGCACTGGGGTTAGTGGTTAGTCAGGGAGGTAGTGGAGTCATCATCCCTGGAGGGGTTTAAAAACTGAGTAGACTTAGCACTTGAGGCTATGGTCTAATGGATAGAGAGATGTTGGGGTGAAGGTTGGACTTGATGATGCTACAGGTCCTTCTCAACCCTAATGAATCTATTGTATGATTCACCAGACCAGTGAAAAACTAACAGTGAAAAATATCATGAGAAGAACCCGAGTGTGGATTTTCATCTCCCTTACGAACGGTGAGCATAAAATTCCTACACGTGGTTTTATCAATGGCACGATACAAACGTGTTCTCAATTTCAGGCATCTAGAGCAAAGTCTCCACTTACAAAGAGCCCTGACAAGCCTGTTGTTCAGGTGTTCATTAGCTCTGAAGCTGGAGTCTGGGATATTAAATAGAGTTTGCCTCTAACAAAATCCTTGATAAATTATTTGTATCTCCCTATTAAAAGTTATCACCTGCTGCAGCACAGACAACTCTACCAGAGGAAAAAAAAATCTTGCTGTTAACCCACAGCAAGAGAAATTTGATGTAAAGAAGTTATCTGTAAACAGATGAGCTCCATAAACCCCAGCCAGGACTAACCCTGAAGTACAAACTACAAATCACATGGGAACGAGCCAGGCGTGATGCTGCTGGTGCCCCAACCCCTCACTGAAACGTGGCACTTACTGCAGAGCTCTAAACTGTGATTAGATTAAAGTTGCTGGGTTTGAGCAGGTTCCTGCTTGGCTTCAGCTCTCACAGGTTTAGGGGTTTTTCAAACAAAAAGCCAGAGCAGGATCTGTCCAGTGGGGCTGGAATAGGCAGGTGGAGGGGAAGCAGGATGGTCCTGGTCCCAGCAGCCCCAGTGCTCCCAGCCAGCCTCGGGGCACGCTCTGCGATGTCCTGCTTTGATCCCCACCTCCCTCCCAGTTCATGATGTGTCTGCATCCCCACTGCTCCGTAACCCGAAAAGCGAGGATGGGAAAACCCCAGGCACTGAACAACTCCAGCCTTTGACAATACGCTGCCTGTCACCTGAAATCTCTGCAGCTGGGCTGGGTGTCTTCCGAAAGGACATCTCCTGGGGAACTACAGCTTCCCAGCACCAGCTGACACAGGCTGTATCAGGCTGGAAATCACATCTGATCATCGGGACCACAATCCTTGTCCTGGGAACCTGTCAGCTCTCAGCATCTGTGGTCATATCCCCACCTGGTTGTCTTCCTCCCTGGCCCCAAGGGCTTTACCCTTTGCTGCCCTGGAGGTGCTCACAGGACTGCTCTCTGGATTGCTGTTCCTTAAACTTGTCACCTTCAAACTCATCCCAAACCCTTCAGTTGTCATGCCCCAGCAAAGCTGCCTGTCCTGCCACCCTTGAGCACACCAGACCTTTCTCCCATGCATCACAGAACCCAGCATGCTGGGGGTTGGAAGGGCCCTCTGGGGGTCACCTGGTGCCACCCCCCTGCTCCACCCAGCAGGGTCACCCAGAGCAGGGGGCCCAG
>JANHFX010009661.1:39845-57880 GCA_027560015.1 Chloroceryle amazona | reverse complement strand
GGAGGCTGGAGCCAGGGGGTACTGGTCTCCTTTCTCAGGGAAAAAGTGATAGAACAACACGGAACGGCCTCAAGTCGCATCAGGGGAGGTTTAGGTTGGACATTGGGAGTACTTTATTCCCTAAAAGAGTTGTCCAGGGCTGTCCCAGGCTGCCCAGGGCAGGGGTGGAGTTCCTGTGATCCCTCGAAGAGCTTCCAAGCCCCCCATGGAGCTGTGGTGCTGAGGGCCAGGGGTCAGGGGTGCCCTGGCAGTGCTGGGGGAATGGTCAATCATCTTCCAGGTCTCTTCCAACTAAACCAATTCCATGAAATAGCCACAGATGTGCTCATAGACAGAGAACGCAAAAGGAAATGAGACATTAAGATTGGAAACCAGTATACTCTCCTTAATGGAGAAATAGAAGGTCCTATTCTCTGCCCATAAGCCACTTCCATTTTAAAGGATCATTAGATACAAAGAGCAGCCCTGGGTGGGGGGACACCAGCAGCAGGAGACCTCTGTTTAGCTTTCAAGTGCCTCCTCCTGCCCCTCAGTCCAAGCTCCTCACGAGAGCACCACAGGGACCCCAGCCACCAAGGATTTCAGCCCCAAGGGTAAGCAGTAGTTGCGTGACACTGATTTCAAAATGCCCGAGTCCTTTCTTGGATCCAGTGCTCAAACAGCTCTTCCGTTGAGTGTCCTGATGGACTGCAGCCAAAGTAAGCTCCCCGTTGAGCCAGAGCCCACTAGAAAGAGTGATGATAATTTTATACACTTCAGCCTGTCAATGGTGAACGAGACAATTTTTGCTTCTCACGAGGGAGGCAGAATTCACTAAGAAACTCTATTCATCACTAGCTTTTGCCATCATTTATAAGCTTTAACACCAGCTACCACCACTGGTAAACAGAAGCCATCCAGGAACAGATCCCCATCCCCTGACGGGTCAAGATCACTAGTTGTTCCCTTGAGTAGAGCAGCCCAAATGACATAAACCAACTTCATCTTTAGAACAAAGAGCTATTGAGGCATGGCTGCTAAAGTAGACCTAGAGACAATATTTAAGTCTCCCTCTCAAGTGTCAAAGCAGAAAAGTTTGGCTCTACAGGCATTCTACGAGTGAAGCTCAAGCGTAAGACCAAAAAGATTTTGCCCTGTAGGCTTTCTACAAGTGAACATCACCAAAAGTTTCAAAGAGAGAACAATTCAGTCTATCAGTTTAATGGAGGAAACAGGGGGAAAAAAAAAAATAAATTAAAAAACAATGACTGGTAGCCATAAAATTCTGTAGATCAAATGTCAAAGAGTAATTAAAAAGAAAAGAGGATTTCTATGGGCCTGAATATATAATTAGGGAGCGACTGTTGAAGTGACACCGCTTAATAATCTCATTGTAAAAAGTGACAAAAGTTGCATTCAGGGGAATTATTTAGAATCGGTAGCTTGAAAATGAAATGGAAAATGGGCACTTGTGCCGTTAAATGCTGCTAATGTAGAAAGCTCCTGAACGAAAACCCTTCTCAATTAAAACACTTGCAATATAGTGCCATTACTTGTCAGCTGAAATGCGCTTTGTGCTGCCGTTCTCTTCGGGAACACAATTGTTCCCTGAATTGGGAAATTAATGGCCAAATCCAGTGAAGTGCTGCGTTCTCTGCTCCTACAAAGCCAACTCCTGAGCCTTCATCGGATTTTGCATACCCCTTCAAACAGAGCTAGATCTTTACTCCGGACCACGGTACACAACCTCCACCCTACCCACATTATCTAAGAACAAACAGGTGGTGGGACATCAAAGAATGGTGTCATTGTTATAACATACAGTGCTCAGAAGAGGAATCGAACGCAACAGCGAACACCAGCACGCAGCCAGAGCAGCTTTCTCCCACCCCTCGTAAATTTATGAGGCAACTCTACTGCCAGCAAAAGTTGCCCTTCTGGCAAGTCCATGTGGACTGCAGAGGTGGTGAAGACTGCACTGCTGTCTTGTCTTCTCTCCTCACCGGCAGAAAGGTTTGTAGCACATGTTGCCCCTTCCATGGCTCTAAAGAAAGAAAATTGCTCCCAAACACTTCCAACAGCTGCCAGGAGATGCAGCAACACAGCCAGGAAAGGGGATGGGCTTTATCTTGCCTAGGGTTAGATTTGTCCAGTGCAGACACCAGGGGTGAACAAGGTTCCCTCAACAGTCAGTGGAAAAATGAGGCGGATCAGGGGCATGTTTCCTTTAGATGTGTAGTTGAAGATAAAATGTCTGTGCCCTACGAGGGCCTGGGGAAATCCACTCACTGTAGATGCTGAGCATTGTCCTTTCAAACTCCGAGAAAAAAAGAAACAAAGTCCTCATAACTGATTCTTGGCTCTAGAGCATTGGGAATGTGATGAGCTATGACCCTGCCTCGCTACACCACACTCACTGGGAGCCCGAGTTCTCAAATCATCCAAGGAAGATTAAACGGAGAAGGATAGAGCTGGACAAGATATAGCAAGAGTCTGCCTGATGGCAGTGATGGGATTTTTGCAGGGTAAAAGAAGGAGGAGGCACTTTATCCCCCACACTTCATTTTAAACCCACATTTATTTCAGTTCATGAAATCTCTGTTCAAATTCTGCTGGCATTAAGCACGGAGGTAAAGCAGCTCCGAGTGGATTGTTCTTGATCTGGCACCTGAATGCACATCGCATGCAAACATGCTCTTATTTTCCTTAGCACTGTAGGGCAAAAGGTCGGATGCAACTCCTTGAGTAACCAGGAAAACATCTCAAAGAGTCGGTGACTGCACCGTGGAGCCCCAGTCGCTTCAGTTCACATCCAGGGAGCTGCTCCTGCCCAGCCCAGGGAAGATCAGCCCAGCTCCACGTTCTCCCAGCAGACTGCACACCCGAAACCCAGCACTGACCTGCACCTCGCTGTCAGATGTGCTCCTTCCCCTTGCACTGAATTATAGATGTTAGACGATTCCGAGATAGGAGTGTTAATTATTAATAGGAATTATCTGAATTGATTTTCAATTACAGAATATTATTTTCTATTACATTGCAATAAGACTGCAGGAATTCCATTAAATTCAAAATGAGGATCATCAATTTCCATTAAGACACATGTAAACTAAATACATTATATCTCTGTTGAAGCCAATGATTTCCATTATCCCTTTCCATTAATTTCCACTCATTTGAAGTGACTCCATTTGAAATGGGCTTTAACGACTTGATGGCTTATCAGTATTCTGGGCTCTCTAATTTGACAGGGACATAACCTGGCTGCCATCACCTCTCCTGCACATTCACGAGTTGAAAACCTCTATTGAACATCATGACTGGCTCCAGTGGGCAGCCGGCTCCTTCCCACAGCTCTCCAAAGACAGCTGCTGTTTCTGTCCATGCATCAAATCTGGCTCCCCAAACCTGACACGGTCAAATGGACAACCTGGGTTTCTTTTTCCAGATTATAAAGGAGAAGGGGTGGAAAAAAAGGCTGCTTCCTCAACGCCCCCCCAAAGCTGAGGGAAGCAGTTTTCTGACCAAACACCAGCCAAATGATTCTTTACCTCCCAGATAATATGATGTAGAAAGTTAAAAACCATCTGCCTTTAAGGAGGAGGAAATATCTTCTATGCAGACCATTCAGTAAATTAGGTTATTCCTCTACAAATCTGCCCTCACTTGTATCCTGGGAAGCTCACGGGTACAAGTGTAACGCTGCTCTAACATGAGTATCACTTCAATTTCCAAGTATTTCTTAGAAGTACCCACCAGCAAACACGTAAGACAGCTCCCTCGTGAAGGATTCCTGCAATGACAAGGTTTCTGATAAATCCTAATCACGCTTCATTAGTACCAGAGAAAAATCACAGGCTGGACTCCTCACTGGTGCCAAGTCCCATCACAGTGGATACACATTCTCGCCAGTTTAAATGAAAATACTTTTGGCACCAGTCAGATAGGGAAGGATATCAAAAGTCTGAGAACGTGAAAGCGTGGGGTTTTCCTTTTCTTTTAATAACTTTCACTTCAATGACACGTGATGCTCCAAAAGCATGGGCAGTGCACGGAGGTGCCGGGGCCGTGCTCTTGGCAGGCAGGGCTTGCCCAGCGGTGGGGACCCCGATGCACCACGACTCATGTGCCCAAACACAGCTGGCTCTGTCGGCTCGCATCACGTACTGGACCACAGCAGGATGACCTATTTACTCCTCTCTCTTCAGGAGTTTGGAGATGATAGAATCACAGAATGGTAGGGGTTGGGAGGGACCTCTGGAGATTCACCGAGTCCAATCCCTCTGCCAGAGCAGGGTCACCCAGGAACAGATCCAGGCGGGGCTGGAAAGTCTCCAGAGCAGGAGACTCCACAACCTCTCTGAGCAGCCTGTTCAGTGCTCTGTCACCCTCACCATGAAGAAGTTTTTTCTCATGTCTATGTGGAACCTCCCATGTTCCAGCCTGCAACCCTTGCCCCCTGTCCTGTCATTGGACATCCCTGAGCAGAGCCTGGCTCCATCCTCCTGACACTCGCCCTTTACATATTGATAACATTCATGAGCTCACCCCTCAGTCTCTTCTTCTCCAAGCTAGAGAGCCCCAGCTCCCTCAGCCTTCCCTCAGCAAGGAGATGCTCCCCTCCCTTCATCATCTCTGTGTCTCTTTACTGGACTCTCTCAAGCCGTTCCCTGTCCTTCTTTGAACTGATGGTGATGAAGAGGAGAAAAGCTGCGACTGCAACACGGAGATTCGGAGGTGCTTGAAGGAGCCCCAAGACCCAGAGCAAGGGCTGTAGAGAGCAGTGAGAAGACAAGCTCATTGATGGAGGAACAGAGGAGTTATGGAGGGTAGCACACAGCTAATGGCTCCGCGGGGCTGCACACTCTGGGATGTGCTCAGGAGAGTGAAGAACTACTCTCTGAAGACCTAGCACCACTTGTTACTACAGCCTGACACTAGGAAGTCACCTTCATAGTACAGAACTACAGCAAGAACAGGAGGAAAAAACCCTGCTGCCGGTCCTCTCGATGGGCTGACATTGCTCCTGAGCCTGCAACATCAGCCACTCTGGGGCCCTGATGGGTCATGCCCAGTAACAGGACAAGGGGCAACGGGCACAAACTGGAACCCAGAAAGTTCCTTCTGAACATGGGGAAGAAATTTCTTTGCCGTGCACCCTGCCTTGGGGTTGGATGAGATGCTCTCCAGAGATCCCTTCCAATCTCTGCCATTCTGTGACTGGTGAAATTACTGACTGCAGTATCGCTTCGGTTGTCTTTGAGTATCCTTTTGACAGTGATTTTGAAACCCCCTTATGTGATGAGAGCCTAGCACCAGCACTGCTCCTGCAGGCTATCATATGTTGCGTGTCCCTGCTTTCATCTGCTGCAGGGAGGTGCCAAAGGCGTTGCTTTGCCTCACTGCAAGCTGTGAGGGAATTATTTCCTCATCTTGCTGGAGGTTTCAGAAGCACTCGATTAGTCCTTCTCCTCACAGAGGCTCAAGGTAGGAGCAGGGTGAGCTCTCCTCTTCTCCCAGTGCTAGATTGGAGGTGAGACAAGCACCAAAGTCCCTGACTTGCCCGCAGAACCCTGCAGCCCACTCATGCTCAGGGGTTTGTTTCCCTCGTGAGTCCTTTATAATTATTTTTTCTTTTCCTTGTGTAGGAGGAAGAGTTTGATAATGACTTGGAGCAGATGGATCAGATCTGCGCGTCCTATTCCGAGCTCCACTCCCTGGTATTTGTCTGCGAAAACAGGCGGATATTATAAGAAACAGAAAGCTTTCTGCTGACCTGAATGTTATTCTCATGCTCTCATTACCACCTCTTCTTCTCATCTTATCACCCTGATGTCTCACAGGACAGAGCAGTTCTCTGTAAATTTATATAAATTTGTCATCTATAGACTTTTTGTGATTTTTGATAATTACTAATCCTTTTGGATGATGGTTTGCTGAGCTTGACAATCTTGACTTCCATACCCTTCACTCTGACATTGCTTGGCACTGTCATAGCAAGGGTGGGAGGAGGAGGAAAGCAGAGGGAACAGAAAGACACTCTCTTAACGGGGCAGTGGAGGGAAGAGAGGCAAAAGGAAAACTGAAAGGAGCCAAGAATAGGCCACAGTTAAAATTGAGAAATACCTTGGAGGCAAAACTCAATGTAAAGGTAATATAGGAAACAAATCAATGGCATCGAATGGCTGTGGACGGCCAGATTTATTCAAGTGACCGGTTTGGGATGTTCAGTTCTTGTTCTGTTAAAGCCCACAGATTATTCACAAACAAAAGCTGGTGAGGAACTTGAAGACAAGGGACTGAATATGCACGGAGAGGTCAAGGCTGAGCACGCAGAGTCAAGACTCTTCTCCAAGGAGAAGTTACTAAAACTTAATTAAATTGCCCAACAAGATCAAGAAGTAATAAACTGGGAGTGGCCCAAGGACAAAGCTCTAATGACAGATGTAGAGAAGGGAAGGTGGAAGACACCAGAAGAGCTGGCCCCAAGAGGAGGATCATCAGTATTCAGTGGAAAAACCTGAATAATCTAAAGGGATGTAGTTCATATTACAAAAAAGAAACCCCACAACAAAACCACACACACACACAAAACCCCAAACCCAAAAAAAAAAACCCAAACCCACATAAAACCCCCAAACAAACACGAAAACCCAACCCAAACCAACCAACAAAAAGAAAATCTCTATTCAAGTTGACAGAAATTCATCATATTTCCCTACAATGCACTATAGACAGTAAGTTTTAAAATCCCTTAGAAAAAGACCATTTTCTGCTACCAAAAGTTTAAGCCGAGTCAGGCCTTAATGATCACCTAACCTTGAGGAATTACACCTTTCTGGGGGGGATGGACTGTAATAACTCCTGGATGACATATCTGATCCACTCCGAAAGAGCTGGGAATTAAGCAGGCATCAGTAGGCAGAGTCCAATTGATTTTGGAGAAAGTCAGGAAAAGAGAAGAGTAAAATGAGCCACCTATTACTACCTTTACCTGGTTAGCAGATTAATTTCCTCCAGCATCTATATAATCATTTCTAAGTAGTTGATGGCAGCTTTACCCCCCCAAAAAAGAATAAAATAAAATAAAATTCAAACTGACATCTGAAATTCCTCGTATCTCATGCAGAATAAAACCCCAACAACATAACGGGTTCAGAACAGGGGCTAGGAGGACACGGGGAGGCAGCTGGAGGTCACCACAGGGGAGGTTTAGAGTGGATATTAGAAAGAAATTTTTTCCTGAGAGAATGGCTGGGCACTGGAACAGGCTGCCCAGGGAGGGGCTGGAGTCACCATCCCTGGAGGGGTTTAAAAATGAGTAGATCATAGAATGTTTTAGGCTGGAAGGGACCTCCAGAGGTCTTCTGGTCCAACCTCCCTACACAAGTAGGGACATCTATCAGATGTAGCACATGAGGCTATGGGTGAATGGTTAGGGAGATGCTGGGATGAAGGCTGGACTTGATGATCCTGAAGGTCCTTTCCAACCATAATAATTCTTTGATCCTAGGGTGGTGGTACATGGGCTGTGTTGGGTGAACTGGACTCACAGGGACACCTTCCTGGGGAACCCATGCGCTATTGCACCAGAGCAGCAACACAGAGACCCTAAGCCAATGATATTGGTTTTAAATTGCTATCTGGGACAACTGCAAGTACAGCCTGACAGAAATATATAGTGCCCACTACCTTTCTTTTCCTCATAAAAATCAGCATTACCCAGGGTATTTTTTGTTTGCCCTTCTTTGTTTTGGCACAGTTGGATTTTTTGGGGGGCAGTTTTATTCCTCGCCCCAAAGAAATAATTATGAAATCCTCTTCTTTGGTTGCTTGATGTGAATTAAGCCTTGAGATAAAGTGCCTCTTTATGTAAAATTAGAGTTATGTTGCACAGAAGATGCTTCTTTCCTTTGAGTGAATAAGTACAAGGAGCCTTCCCACTCCACACTGTTGAAAAACATTAAGGACGCAGCGCTTCTATCATTTACGCTGACACAAAGGTGTTCTGCCAGAGGAATGTGTCATTCTGAAGGGGCACTAAATTGCCTGAAAATTCACTATATTACAGCAATATCCTAATGGATGTCACAGGATCACATGAGTGTGCTGTATTTCTCTTCTTGAGGCTTCTGGCCATGACTACACCTTTCAGGAGTATCCTTCCTACTGAATGCTGATCATTAACACATCATTTACTTGGTAATTTACTCCTTGACCATACAAAGCCACCTACTCTGAGCAACCTGAAGCTAATCTTGCTGGCTTCTACTGGCAAGACTCTCTCCCACAACCCAGACGCCTCTTAGATACTAAGAACGATCTACTAATGGTTTTATGGGGTTAATTAACTGTTTCTTTTTAGAGCTAATAGAATTTGCAATGAGGAACATCAGCATTATCTTTAGTGCTACCTCTGCAAATGGAGAATACAGGATAATTGGTACTGCCATGGATTGCCCATTATGCACAAAATTAAGGCAGGGAATTTACACATAGTGATTAGCATTGGTATTTTATTACCTTCAATTCTTATAATAGATTCAGACACTAGATGTGCAACCCCCTTTTCTGTCTCTTTCTAAAATCTATATATTCTGCTAGAATGCCCCTGTCTTTATTCCTCTAGGGTTTGGGCTTTTTTCTCCCTACAAGGAGCCCATATCACTCCAGAACCTGGTGAAAACATTTAAATGCATCCTGCATCACATCCTCAACACTAAAGGAGTGGTCATTAGGGCATTAAGTGATGCTCTGTCAATTTAGGAGTCAAAAAAGTGATGTCTCACACTTCAGTTAAGATATCACCCTAGTAAGGGACCATAACGGTCCAGCCCTAAGATGTTGACAAGCAAGCCAGAACACAATGAAGGAAAGACAACAAAGTAGTTTTCTTGCTAAGTGCTGGTAGTAAGTGCATGAGCATCTGTATTTTACTGGTGGGAACTTGGCACTGGGAGAGCAGGTCCTCGTCTCCTTCTGAAGGCCCCGTGTCACAATCCTGTGCTCTGGGACCAATCTGAGGTTCCCTAAGAAACTAAACCCTTGGTTTTTGCTCAGCAGATGCTGAGAATTGAAACCTTCACTAAAAAGAATAAATAAATAACAATAGCTCTAACAAAAGAAAAACACCCTCCAATTTTAAGACAGGCAGAGAAGGTTTGTGAAAGAATGAGTCACACAGGCACAAATTTCAGTGCTTTCCAGGAAAGAAACCACAGCAACACGCATGCTCTTGTGTAAAATGTCCCTGGGCCAAAACACCCCTCCTCATGCTCAGCCCGGCCCCACTGTGTGGAACCCAGCACTCTCCATGCCCAGGATCCCCCCACTCCCCAGCCAAGACCTTCCCCAAGGGTCTCAGGGGTCCCTTGGGTTTTCCAAAAGGCCATCCCAAGCCTTGGGGTGGGTGGGGGGAGATGGGAGGCTGGTTGTGATGTCCCCCCAGGCTGGTGCCAGGGCTGCCTTTGCCCGTGGCCCCTGAGGGAGCAGAGCCCTGGCTGGTGATTGTGAGGAAGCGGCTTTGTTTCCACAAGGCTCGTCTCTTCCCCTGCCAAATGCCATCACTTTACATCAAACCCAATAAAAAGTAGCCTAAAGATGCTGCTTGCTCCAGGAATGCATCTAGCTTGATGGACTCCTTTTTCCATAAAAATGCAATAAACATGAAACTTGAATGTGATCTTTTTTTTTTTCCCCCCTCCAGAAAGCTGACTTTTCACACTTGGTCTAATAGAGGGGAGTTTTCCATCACTATCCATTACTGCAGCGGAAGCCTTGCCACGGGCACGGCAACCTGCAGCCCTAAGTCATGAGTACTGACAGGTCCTGCACAGCTACTGCTGCCTCTGAGTTGATGTTGCTGGTCAGACTGCAACACTGGACCATCTTATAGTCACGTATTGTCCCGGTCCAAGACTTTCCCTTTGTATCTGGGGCTCAGAGAGGATCTTTGGATAACAAGTGAAATAAACTGGGGTGAAGATTCCTTCCTTTGGACACTACGTGGGAGCAGAGGTAGAGCCCACCACAAAAACCTCACATTATTGTTATGCTCCCTCAGTGGAGTGAGAAAAGGTGGTCATGTAAGAAAATCTTGCACATAATATTAAAGAAGCAACATATTTATTTTCCAGGGGGTGTTTTTCTTTGCACTGTTTTTTTGGTCATGATGCAGCATCATAACCAGACCTGTAACGGCACCAGGCAGCTCTCCTGCTCAGAGCACAGGGAGGCAGCAACGGAGCGTGGTCCCTGTTGTCCTCCCTGCCCTGCTTTAGCTGAACACCCTTCTTTCCCCCACCTATAAAGCATTTTATTCGGTGGGTGCAAGGCCATTACCATTCTGGTGTTGTCAAACCCAGCAGTAGCTTGGAGGAGGTTTTCTTTTTAACCAAAGTGGCTGCAGCGTTCCCAGCTACCCAGACGATGCAGGTATCGTCTTTTCTCCTCCTCCCTCCCTTCAGTTACCCATGAATACACTTAGCAGTCGATGTCAGTAAGCACCTATGAAAGAGGTCCTCCTATTTTCAACATTCTCTGGAATTTAAGAGACAAATATTCCAGTGCGATGGTGCAAACCGACCTAAACTACCAACTCCAGCAGTTAACACAGACCCTGCGAAAGGAGATGCACCTCCCAGGTGACTTCTTGGCCTCAGCTCTCCATCCTTTTTAATCAACAGAAGTGTTCCCGGTAATTTCGGAGGCATGGCCCATGGTGACACCGAGACTCTTTAGCTAATGGCTTTCACCACGCACGGCCAGTGTCAAGGAGGTTTGCGCAGCCATTTGTCACTGCCTCGTAAAACAACGGAACACAATAAAACACACAACATCTGCTCTGCCTCACACCGGCCTTTCCCTCGTGACAAGACGAGGTTCTTTCTGGCACTAAGACTCGTACTGCACGCACGGTGGTGGCTCCAGCGAAGATTTAAAATATACCCTGGAAGTCTTTGCGTTCTGAGCATCCAAAAGAGGACTGGAACCATCGCTGCTATTGAGCCAGACGTGCACAAAAAGGGCATTAATAAAACAAAGCATGGAAGTAAAACCCCTGAGCAGATGCCACCACCAGCTCCTCCCATTGTCCTCCCAAAGAATGGATGAGAGCAAGTGGGCGCGGGGCTGACAGACGGAAGATTTCTTCAGAGTAAGTTCTGTTCACTATCACAACATTCTGGAGAAGTATTATAAACAGTTTCCAAGAAAAACTGAGTCACATACACGCAATTTGTCTTACTCCTCCCTTCTTTTACAGCTTTATATATTCTCATCTTTATTCCCCAAGCAAAGATGGCAGTGAAGGTACAAAATAACACTGAGTGCATTGTAGATAAAAACCAAAGGGTCCCAAATTAAATATCAGTGGCATACAATTTCATCTCCCCCCACCCCCTCCTCCAAAATCACAAAAGCTCTTAAAATCATGCTTCTGCAGCTCAGGACATCAGCAAATTCTCTAATTACTGCATCATCATTTTATGCAGACAGTCTCTATCCTACACCTTCTATGACTGGCTACTTAACTCGTGTTTTACAAGCAAGGTGCACAGGAACCACAGCCACATTTCCCATACAACCAACCATGGCTGCCAGGCCAGAACAAGACAATTTAAGAGGAACATGGGGTGCAAGGATCAACCTCCAGCCATGTCAAATCCCCTCTGGAGCACCGCACCAGGATAGAGGGATCTCAGCCTGTGCAGATGGAGAGATCCCACCTTTGCATGGATCTCTGCAGCTCCTGCAGAGCTGGTATGTGGGACCTGGGTCATCCCTGATCCCAGCTTACAGCACAGGTCGTGTCTGTGTTAAGGCAGGGGTGAGTAAAGTGCTGGCACAGGAGCAGGTACAAGCTGCTTTCCAGTCCTTAGGGCTCATCCTTGGTCCTTAGACCATCCCAAAACTCCAAATGCAGGTCTCAAGACAGAATGACAGAAAGTCTTTGGCTGGAAGAGACCTCTGAGGTCATCTAGTCCCACCTTCGAGCCAACACTGCAAGCTCAGCACTAAACCATGTCCCTGAGCACCAGGTCTACACACCATTTAAATGCCTCCAGGGTCAGCGACTCCACCAGTGCCCTGGGCAGAGCATTCCAACATTTGGTAACCCTTTGGGCAAAGCAATGTTTCCCAATACCCAACCTAAACCTCCCCTGGTGCAGCTTGCAGCCATTCCCTCATTTCTAGCTACAGTGTAGGAAGGAGGACAATCTGATGGCGTTTCAGAAAAGTTTAAGCTTCTAAAAAACTACATTACAAACTCATCAAACCACACTTCACGCGTATCTCCGGATAGCAGCAAGCCTCTGTGGCTGCTTTCACTGAGCCCAGCCTGACAGCCGATCACTTCAAGAAGAGAATCCATTTCAATCCATTTTAAAGGTTTTTCAGATCATCCACTTCTCGCCTTGCTCCAGACAAATCCAATTAACAGGACTGGTGGGAAACTTGGGACTCTCGGGAGTCTATTTCCTTACTGGTAAATGCAGGTCATTGAACATAAATAAATTCATCCACCTTTTTGCTTTTTCCAACTAATAATTAATCACCATTTCCTCTGCTCTGCCACTGCAAACTCTGAATTTTCAGAAGACTGCCCCAGGCTTTTCACCCCTCTCCTTTGCCCTGGTAAGGCTGTTACTGCGCAGCCTCCATCCAGCCATCAATCCCCTCTCTCAGCATCTTTTTTTCACCTCTTAGTTGGTTTTGCCAGTTATGGGGACACGACATCAAGCCTGTGGACTTCCCTAGAGCTATCTGCTTTTGCCAGCCTCGACTTTTTGATCCTTGTTTATTTCCCTTCTTCAGGCACCTGCTAATTTCCCCAAACTCTTTCATGTTTTTAATCATATATCAAAAGCCTCCCTTGATGACCTCTTATTCTTGAAAGACGTGCTCCTTTTCCCATCACTCATAATTAACTTGCTGGTGATAACTGCCTATTGGATGAGTTTCTGTACCCTCCTTTGAGCCAGCCTAACGACCGCAGTTACAATTGGCCTTAATTAATACAGTTGGCCTTACTAATTTACTACAAAGTGTTGCACCATTCTTAAGTTTGAATTCCATAACAGCAGCATTACTACACCCTTCAGACGATTCTGATGCAATAACTGTCGGTCCGTTTATGTAACCGCTACTTTCCAACAGAAGCTTAGAGAAATATGCACAAACTTAAGTGTGTCACTGCAAATCTTTCCAGAAAATTCCTCCATCGGATCCTTATAAATCCTCATCCATGCTCCCACTTGCCACAGGCTCATTTGGGGTTTGTGCTAATTCACGGGAGAGTCCTGTAATCCCTTGTCATAAATATGAAGGATTTCACCCAGTCTATTAACAAGAAGAATTATAGATTGCCAGGGAGTAAATCATCCACCCTTTTCTCGTCATACCAACAATGGGTTGAGAAAAATTACTCATTCATTTTTATAATCCTTTAATACTTGCAGATGTGCCTTTGAAAATTGATTTAAATTGATGAATCATAGGGCAAGATTGGTGTAAATTTTTCAAGCTGAAGACACTGCCTTCAATAGAGCAATCACAGTATACAACACCCCGATACCTGCTAGAACTCGGCGCTTTTCAGGGCTTAACACACTTCAAACTCTGGAGTCAGCTCTTAAGGCTGGGAGAGCAAATGGGTTTTAATTAGGTGAAGCCCAACCTGTTCTGATTTTTTTTTCCCCCCTCCCTATTTCTCAGATAGAAGGGCAAGATAGAGGCAGAAATTCCCCTTCTTAGACCTTAGTGACTGACTCGTTTAGTGACCTGCTCTTGGATGGCACAAACAAGACCAGAGCCCTTACCTTGTGCCTCATGCTCCCAGCAACGCCTCGTTTATTGATACGGGCACCGTGTGACTAAGAATAATAACCAGATAATTTAACCTCCTCTGGGTTATTACTGGTCAGCTGCATCAAAAGATGTATTTGCCCAATATAATTCATACACAGATAAACTAAACCTTCAACTTGATCATAATTACTCTTTTCCTTGCTTTCTGACAACAGACTGTCTAAATTTCAGAAGTGATGATGCAAAGCTACCGGCTAAGCCTGAAAATAAATACATCTTTCTCGTACAGAACTAGAAGAATGTCAAAAATAATTTCCTTGTCCATACCACATGAAATTACTACCCTCTACTGATGAGAGTGGACTTACAGTCCCTGTAATAGTGAAAGCCAGCAGGAGGAACCACAAACATTTACACTGATCCATAAAAACGCTTTTAAAATGCCTCCATTTGGCCAAGTTTTAAAATTTAGCTTGGTTACATAGATGTGGCATGTCTAGGGCATACGACTGCCACGCGGTGGCAAGGATGGCATTTGTGTCCCCGAGGAGAGACTGACCAGTAGCAAAGGAAGACAAACATAGCCCCCCTACAAGCATAAAAGCCGAATAAAGTGTGGGTTTCGGTGCTGTTGGAGGCAGGACACATCTCCTGTGAGTTTTATTGTTATATTTAATGGCTGTACACGGAGGATCCACATCCAAGGAAGCCTGACAATACAACCCCGCACCACGCCAGCACCCGAATGCCTTTGGGCTGAATGTCCAACCACTCCTGGACCTGCAGTCAAGGTAAATAAATAAAATCAGCAGAAATTCTGCCCTTCTTCTGAGGTGACCACAGGATGCTGTTGCTCCTGGTGTGTGCAGCACCTGCGAGGGAGATGGTTCCTTCCATTACCAGCAACAGCATGATACCAAGTAATTGTTTTCTAATGCAATTTGACCAGGGAAAATAGGAGCTTCTGTCTGGGTAAACAGCAGCCACCGGTTGCAAACAATTATTTAGAAATAGAATTTGAGGATCCTTTCAGAGGAACAATTTAAACTGATCGGAAGACTGTGGGAGAGATTGTGTTGCTCCAGTAGAAGCTTTGTGGTCACATTCAGAAAACTCCTGAAGGGCATGAGCTTTCCACCAGAGTGCTACAGCTTAGAGAGGAGCTCAGGAGGAAGAGATTGGTGCTTTGCCTGTATGATATAATTACCACTGAATTATATTCCCAAATAAGGCAGCTTTCATACATTTAATTTAATTTAATTCAGGGATGGAAACCATTCCTGTTCTTGTTTCAAATATATATTCACCTTGCTTTCATTAATAACACACAGAACGTTGCTTGAGGGGGGAAAAGAAAGGAGATGGATTTTTTTATTATTATTATTACTTGCAAAGGAAGAAGGCAAGTTTATGACTTCCACCCTCACCCATGGTTTAGTCTTCTTCAGATCCTGGGACTTTGACCAAAAAGAAGCGTGACTGAAACAACTTCCAAGAAGAAGAAGGAAACCCCCCACCCCCCTTGTCTATGTTTACATTGAAGTAATTTCTGTGTTTGAACACAAATCAGCTGCTGAAATCCAAGGCGACAGGTGGGGGGGGGAATGTTCTGACTTGGGAGAGCAGAATGGTCAATGTCCTGCGACTAACAGCAATTTATTGCTCCCTCAGCCCTAAGTCGCTTCTGGATAAGGACTAAGGTCATATCAGAGCATTTCTTTCAAGAAAGAGAAGTTCAGGCTGCGGTGGCAGTAGGTCCTTGGCAGCAATGCACATTTAGCCGGTGCCTGCCCTCCACTGCCCTTGCAATTTGTCTGACACAAGTGCTTTAAAGGAATCATCCATGGACCTCATCACCACACTGACCCTGCCTGAAAAACAAGCCCCAGCTCCTTGAAATCAAAAGGGAAACAAAGAGGTTGGAAAAGATTTTAAGCCCATAGAGAAAGCCAGAGTGGCTCTTCAGATGCAGGAGGCACCAGTTTTGGGGCAGGCTCATCTACAGCACCTCCACAGATCCCCTCCAGCTCTACGTAGGGACACCAGTGGGCATCCCACCACACCCTGGCAGCAGGTGCCTGACCAGTCTGGCCCATTCCTACCCTGGAGACTACCCCAAGAGCAAGATGTCTGACTTTCTGCTTCCACAGAAACAACATTACTGCTGAATTTTGGCTGTGCTTGTCACAGAATGGTAGGGATTGGAAGGGACCTCAAAAGGTCATCAAGTCCAGCCCTCATGCTGGAGCAGGATCACCTAGATCAGGTCACCCAGGAACTTGACCAGGTGGGTTTTGAATGCCTCCAGAGAAGGAGACCCCACAACCTCCCTGGGCAGCCAATTCCAGTGCTCTGTTACCCTCACCGTGAAGAAGTTTTTTCTCATATTCATGTGGAGCCTCCTATGTTCCAGCTTGCACCCGTTGCCCCTTCTCCTCTCATTGGTTGAGATTGAGCAGAGCCTGGCTCCATCCTCCTGACACTCACCCTTTACATATTTATAAACATTAATGTCCTGCCAAGGAAAGCCTTCTGGCCTGGGTAAGTGCATGTCTGATACCTGTTCTGCACTCATTGCTTCTGTTCAGGGGTTAGAAAACTAGATGATGACACCACCTTCCGTGTAAGTGTGTGCTGCAGCTCCCCAACAAGGGCAGCTCTGTCAAAGCAATGAGTGATTACTGTGTTCAGTTGTTCTCTTTCCCCGCAATTGTGTTTTTAATAAGTAAAAAGTTCCTAGGGGACTATTTTTTTTCTTCTCCCTGCAGAGCGTGGGCTATTGTGTTGGAGTATCAGTAACAGAAAAGCTTCTCATCCATCTGAGAAGGACAAGATGACAACGAGGGCCCATTCAACAATGCAATTTTAACAAATAGATACGGGGAGATTAAATCTGGACCAACACCAAACTCGAGTGAAAGGTGGTTGTTCCTGGGGAAGAAGGGAGAACAGGGGTTTGAACAAGAGAAGCAGCACCAAAATCCACTTGTTTTCCTTGGGCTCCCCACTTTTCCCTTCCCCATCTGTGCATAGGACAGCAAGAACAAGCTGCACCTTCCACTTCCCAAAGAGCAGGTGAATTTCAGGATTTACTAGGTCCCAGGCAGTCCCTATAGCTTCCCCCTCCATACATCCTTTTCATCAACAACATGACCACTGCTGAGTTGGTTAACAAGGAGGGAATCATCCAGACATCACTGAGAAAACCTGGTCTCCCCAAACACACCCGGTTCATTTTTTGTATGCACACAAAGCAAGAAAGAAGCTTTCTGAAAAAATTAGGTCATTTCAAACAAAAAGGACAAGTTGAAACTGGCATACAAGGGAATTTATAATTCATACTTCCAAAATTTTTATTCCAGATGTTGCTTGAATAGTCAAACCACTGGCACTAAGTTCTTGGTAAACAACAGCTGGCTGTGCTTCAGGTTCATGTGATGTCAGATGTCTTCAGCACAGGATCCTGTGCAGCCAAGCAAAGACCTTCTCCACCACCCACCTGGCTGTGAAGGGGGCAGCTGCTCCCTCCAGACCCCAGACATGCCCCCATCCCCTTGCGGTGTCCCAGGGGGACAGTGACACCCTCTGCCAACACCTCTGGGTGTGGACCCCAATGATTCTCTGGTCAAAACCCTGCAAAGCCCTGGGAGCCCTCGAGGTCCAGAAATTAACCCAGAGCTCTTTCCCCGAGCGTACAAAACACTTCTGTGAAGCTATGCACTTCAAAACAAAGTTCCAGCTCCTATTAAATGAATATACAGCCTATAATTACCATCAGCAATAACTGAGTTCTGCAAGAAAATCTCCTCTATTTTTATTTTTTAATTCTGCTAAAGACCAATTCATTATCAGATGGACATGAGCAGTGAAATTCCAATTAAATAGGCAATAAATTTCTTCCTTTTTTTTTTTTTTTTAGCATAGTTTTAGTAAAAGGAGATGTCACGAGTCTGGACAGCCAGAGTAAGCTGCATTTCAAGGTGGGGGGGTTTTACCAGTCTTAGGACAATGACATTACTAAATCAACCTCTCCTATGAAAGCCATGTGAGAGAGTTGGGGGTCTCAGCCTGGAGAAGAGAGGGCCCCAGGGAGACCTTCTGGGGGCCTTTCAGGACTTCAAGAGGCCTGTCAGGAAGATGGGGAGGGACTTTTGAGCCAGGCCTGCTGGGACAGGACAAGGTGGGATGGTTTCAACTCAGAGGGAGATTTAGACTGGATAGAAGGAAGAAATTTTTGATACTGAGGA
>JANHFX010009661.1:24189-39745 GCA_027560015.1 Chloroceryle amazona | reverse complement strand
CCCATTGCAGGGGAGGTGGCCGGGGCTCTGAGCACCCTGCTCTGGTTGCAGATGGCCCTGCTCCCTGCAGGGGGGTTCCATTAGATAGCCTTGAGAGGTCCCTCTCCACCCAAACCATTCTATGATTATATGATTCTAAGTTACTGGGAGCATCTACCTGACTTGAGGCTGCTTGTGCTGAACTGGTTTTTGCTATGGCCACCTCCTGCCAGAGGAGACTCCTGACAGCTCTTTGGCTGCAGGACCAACCAAAAAGACTCTCACAACTTTATTTCAGTCACCTCAGAGAGCATATTTCTATAGTTGTCTGCAAAGCTTTAAGGTGGTACACACCCAACATAGTTGTGGTAACCTAAACGAATGCCCTAGGTAGAGATGTCCCTGTTTGTGTAGGGAAGTTGGACCAGATGACCTCTCGAGGACTCTTCCAAGCCTAAAATGTTCTATGAGTGACCCATAGCAATAGCTCTCTTACAATGTTAGCTAACAGTTCCCACGCAAAAACAGCTGAAGTGATGTCCTCTCTAGTACAGGACACACAGCAAAGCCATCAAGCAAAATACCAATTAAGAGAGTCACTAAATTAGTAATGACCTGACTGATCAAGACTTGTGTGTAACTGAAGCCCAGCTGATAAGGACCAGGGATGAGCTGATAACACGCAGGTCCTGTGTGCTCAGAAGCAAAAGGGATATGCAAATCCTTACTCCCAAGGTGCCAAGATCTAGTGATAAAGATACCATAGATGGGAAAAACACGAGTCTCAATCTCAGAGCCTGCCAGCTCAAAGACCCACGGTGACAGAACATCCGAAGCATGGCCATAGTTACTTGCCTGTGGGGGTGGCACCTCTTACTTAAGTCAGGTGTTAAAACAGGGAAAATCTCATTTGCAACTCTTGACCTAAAATGTATCTCAGTCCAGAACTTTTCAATGTCCTTGAACTTAGTCAATATGCTCTAAAACCTACATTAAATTCTGAAAATTAGAAATAGTACATTCCTGATAATTCCTGCTTTGACTTTAGCCAGCTTCTCTAGAAAAAACAAACAAACAAAAACACACACACAAAAAAACACAACAAAAAGCCAAACAAACAAAAAACACAAAACAAACAAAACAAATCAACAAAAAAAAACAACAAAAAAACCCAACACACCCCCCCCAAGAAACTGAGATTTTTCTACTGAAAACATGGGATGGAAATCAGCTTGGCTGGGAAGAGAAATCTTCAAAGAGAGCAGCCCAATAAAACAGGCTTTGATGAATTTCTATCAAAAAAAAAGAGATAGTACAGCCACTTCTTTTACTCCCCCCCCGCTGATCCCAGAGATAATTTACATTAGACTTCACAGTTTTCTTGACCTGACAGTAAAATATTTTTTCCACAGTGTGTCTCTTTTTTTTTGCTAATGACCATAAAAATAATGATATCTTTTGCAAGAAGTTGGGCTATAGAGCATTATACGATGCATGACAGCACTATCTGCTGGGAGTTTATGTCTTCAGGTAGCAGGTTAAATGATTGCATGAAGCTTTACAACACCGAGACTGACAAATGTCAACGACCAGATAATGCAGCTTTCCCTTCTCTCACAGGCTGACCTGTCTCCTGACGCTGACGCCAAGATGTAATTCAGCAAGAAAAGAACACGGCCACTGACTGGATCTTGTCCAGAAACATTCAAGCAGGACCAAAATTGAAATATTATCACCAAAGTTCGATCATCTATGCACATCGGTGAAGTTCTCTTAATAAAAGGTGTTACAAGCTGGATGAATGATGCAAAACCAAACAAACGTGCTCCTACCACAAGAATTTTTTATATAATTAAACTTATTTCCTCTATGGTTAACCTTGGAAATGCACGATGCCAGCTGACTGATGACTGCAAAAGAGAAGGAAGCAGTTTAAATGTGAGTGATTGTGCTGGGAAAGAATTATTTTCTTGGACGATTAAGATATCAAGATTCCAGACTGCTTAAAGGACAGGATAAGTGACAGTCTGCATTAGTAGTCCAATGCAGAAAAGTTGGAGTTGCTGGAGAGAGCCACCATGACCAGAAGAGATGTCGTGCCCACCCTCAGAAAGGGCAAAGAGAAGGATCTGGGGATCTAAGTCCTGTTGACATTACAGAGCAAACCCTCCAGAAGCACATCTCCTGAAGGCCCAGCAGCAGAGTGGGAACAAGTAACATGGATTTACCCAAGGGAAACTGGGTTCCCTCCACATTCTCTTCTCATGATGGAGGATGCTGCAAATTATGGAGCCCTGCAACACAAGTTTAAAGAAAAGTCCCCAGAAATGCACAACAGAGGATGATCTCCATGTCAAGCACAAGAGAATTTACCTGGGTTGGGTGCACATTTTCAGCCCCTCGGTGAATTTCTGACTTTTGTTTGGTTGGTTTTTGTTGTTGTGGGTTTAATTTGCTTGTATTGTTTTGTTTAAGATTACTTTTCCTACCATTTGGGGAAATCAGGTGCTTACCACCAATTAAACCTTCCTATATTGCCTCAAGAACTGGATTTAGGAAGTTTAGAGGAGTTGCTGGATTATTTGCACAGGCTCCGAGTCATCTGAGTGTTGGGACCACACCTTTCCGCTCAGTGTAGGGTATGAACAACACCAGCCAGCTGCAGTAACCACATTAAATCTTCAGAAAAACATCTTCTGCTTGGAGCATTCGCTTTGCAGGACAAGAAAACCACCTTTACCGAATTCTGACTTCGATTAAGAGGTGTGGGGCATTAATTAAGAGTTGCTATTTAAAACGTGTATCCCGCTTTTTGTAACTGCACAGAAATATAGTGTACGTGGAAAACTGTGACGGGGGTGAGGGGAGATTGGTAAATACAGCCCTGAAAGACGGGTAGCAGCTTTGATCACTGGTTACTCTTATCATCCCTCCATCGAGCACTAAAAGCTGAGCTACTTACAGGGAGGTTTTTCACTGCCCTGTGTTCTGGAAGAGCTGCCTCAGGTCTTAAAGAAAGGTTTAATCTTTAGAGCCACAAGAAAGGCTCTGCCCCTTTCCCCTCTTCCTCCCTTCAGAAGGTGGAATCCCAGAGAAGAAAACGACTGCTCTTTTCTGAGCCGCACAGGCTCGTCAGGAAAAGCATTCTGCTCTGGAAGCAGCACAAGTCATTTATTTCCACTGCTACCGTTGTTAGCAGCAGAGCTTCCTGATGCTCATTTAACCGAGCTAGAGCAATTAGTTACCAAAATCTGCAAACTCCTTCCCCTCAAAAATTAAATACTCGGCACAAAAGCATTTTCCAGTCCTCAGATCCGATAGCACGGCGGACAAAGCACCGTTAAAAACCAAGAGCTGCAGAGACTTCTGCTCCGTATCTCAAATGGATGGGAGGCTGAGTCACACGTACACACTTCAAGAGAGCCCCTGGTATATTTATATTGAAGAAGTTTACTGCTGAGATAAGCACTGATCTGGGGCTCATTTGAGAGCAGCGCATTTGAGACAGCTGAAGTTTGCGGCGACTCACGCTAATTAGATAATCCATTACAATGGCGTTAATATTTCACTCCTGATGCTTTATTTCCAGCTCTCACAGCCACATTCCCCTCGCCACCAAATATCACTCACTGATGTGAAGGGCAATTTGATGCCAAGGAAATCAGAAATTAGAGAGGCATATAAAGCATGAAGAGATGCCTTAGGAGAAGGGAGAGGCTATTTCTTGAAGTTCCCTCCCTTCTTATCTTCCGAATGACACTAGAGTGGACAGGCAGGTCCATAGAACATGGAACAGACACTGAAGAGCAAAGACATTCTCAGCCATACATCCAGAGCCTGGTCCTGGATGGATACAGCAGTGTATGCAGAGAACTGCAGATGGCTCTTTGGAGCATCAGCTCAGCTGTCTCAGGAGCCCAGACATTGCAGCACGTACCAAGGTGTTTGCCCATTTACCAAGCTCTCTATGTCTGCTACATCTACAAATCCATAAGGGCTGGGCATCAGGAAGGCAGGGACAGCCTCTTTTCACTCATGCCTTGAGATAGGATGATGGGCAATGGATTCAAGCTCAAGCACAGGAAGTTCCACCTCTATGTGAGGAAGAACTTCTTCACCGTGAGGGTTACAGAGCCTGGAACAGACTCCCCAGACAGGTCGTGGAGTCTCCTCTGGAGACTTTCAGGACCTGTCTGGATGCATTTCTATGTGATCTGTTCTAGTTCTCTCCTGCCCTGGCAGGGGGGTTGGACTCAATGACCATCAGAGGTCCTTTCCAACCCCTTCCATTCTGTGATTCAAGATTCACCAACCTCTGCTGCTGGTGGCTGAAACTGATGTTTCCTTCCACAACCTATCGGAGTGTCCAGCAGGTGCCTATCTATGCAAATGGAACGGGATGCACCTAATTGCTCTACCAGTATAGGTCTCATACACATTTGGGGGAACTTCTGATGACTTCAAAGGTTAGAAGTTGAAGCGAACGCCACATTTTTATTTTTATGTAAACTGGAGTCTCTGGGGTCCACGTACACGGACTCGTCACAATGAACAATTACATAATGAAAATAAAGCTACTATGTGTGGGCAGTTCAGGGCTGAAGAAACTCTTGAAATTACCCAGGAAAAGCCTTAATTGCATCCCATCTCCAGAGCTAGTAAATATTCAAAGGTACCACGATGGCAAAGCCACATGGCAAAGCAACAAGCTTTTGAACAAGGATGCCGACACGAACTCGAGGAAAGGGCAAAACAATTGCACCCTAGCAATTTAATTGCACTGCAAGAGACTTCAGAATATCCAGAAAGCACAGAAATAGTTTCATTAAGCTTGTGTTATGTGTAGAAATGCTGAGTGCTAGGTCAGACTCTTCTCATTATCTTAATGGGGATACCACTCACCCAGAGAGCTATGATGCCTGTCTAACTGTCACAGCAGCTCTAACAGATTGTGCTGGAAATCCAGAGATGGGGGGGAGGAGACACACACTTGGACTGCCTAAGCTGAAAGTCGGTACAACAAGATGACGATAGGAAATCAAACATCCCTGCAGAGCAAGATTTTATCTCAATGCAACCGTGTAAATTCCAGCAAACCTTATTTTTTCCCCTTGATGAACTGCTTGAAGTGGTGGCCCTTCCTACAGCCCGGACCAAGCAGCTCAGGACACGAGCTGCCAGCTTTATCTCAAGCCAGCTGAGCTCGGTGTGACTTTCTGCAGGGTATCTGAATGACTAAGTACACAAAAGTAGCTGAAATCAAATTATTATCCACTTGGATTCCTGCCAACCTCCAGATTAAGTTGCCAAATTACTTTCCATTAACTTTTATTTTTCCCACAGCCATTCAGCTTTCCTCTCTACTTTAGCCCTCTGCCAGTAAGTATTTTAATTGCCAGCTCTTTTTCTTCCAGCTATCTCAGGGTGGTCTAGTGGCCCAGCAACCCTGTTTGTCCTCTCTATGTTGGCATAAAGTCACGGATAGTAAAGAAACTGCCTAATGCCTATAGGCTTGATGCAAAACCCATCTTAAATGATCTAAAAATAACTCTTCCATCAGCTCTCACTACCTTGAAGGGAAAAGCTGTATATCAGACTGCAGCACAGAAAGGCTATATGCATATATAAAGCTATATAGAGCCTCTATATATAGCCATTAAGGAAAACCTTTTCTTCAGGAGGACAGCCAAGTCACAGGACAGGCTGCTCAGAGCTGCTGTGCAGGCTCCATCCTCACAGGATTTTCAGGACCAGGCTGGATAAATCCCTGAGCAACCTGGGTCAGAGACCTCCTGACCTTCCCACTTAAGATACTCTGGGATAGCAGCTGCTCCGATTTGCCACTCCACTCTCTATTTTTTACTTTTTTTTCCACTTCCCCAAGCACACATCATATTTGCCAAGCATTAGTACCTATTCTGTCTCAGGGGATGTCCAGTCTGGTATATTTTTTACACACTACAGTGAGATTCAGTATCAGCCTAACCAAGAAAAAGAATCATGAAGGAGAAAGCACAATGAAAAATGCTAGAGGTTTCCAACCCAGCCACTAAGGAAATCTAAGTGGTCTGATGTCAAATCATCACCATTTCTATAAGCAAGAAACTGTCAGCTGATGGATGAGGACATACAAGCATCTATATTTTGCAGGCACAAGTGGGACTAAGGGTAGAAATATTACAGCGTTTGGTGTGACATTCTCACTTAAAGTCACTGGGTTTTTAAATATTTTACTTTAGGAGGCTTGTCCCACAGAAACCATTGCAGTTTTTCAGCCTGGAAAACTGCCTTTCAGTCATTCTGCTGGGACTGATTAATTATGCTGCTTCTAGTGAAAACATCAGAGAAACAACAATCTAACATCTGATTTACTTGCTCTGGGTAGAGTGACCTACCCCCTTGTTGGCACTTGTGTCTCAGTTAAGAGCTCTCCACAGGAGAAAGAGGAGAGCAGCACCAGGAACATCGAACTAAGAGAAATCCTGCTGCTGGGCACCGCAGAAATGTGGCAAGAAACAAAGTTTTCACCATGTAATTTCGGTCCCATTCATGTCCCATATTTTTTTCCTCCTTTTTTTTTTTTCCTGGAGGCCATTTCAATCACAGCATCAATAGCACATTTCCACCATACCAAAAAAAGCCCCACTGAAATAAATAAATAAATAACCACACTTCTATTAATGAATCTTCATTTACCTGAAAATTTTCTGCTTGTTTCTTTTTCTGCCTTGTGTTTATCGCTGCAGCAGCAAAGGCTCACGGTGCGAGTGGGCTGCAGACCGACACGTTTATTCAGATAATACTTGTGAATCTATAAATACAGCTTTGAAATATCCTCTCTGATAACATCAGGCCAGATTTCATAACTTATTTACTCTGAACAGCAGCTAACTCCACAAATAATCCTGCCAACTGCAGAAGGATTACTTCCACAATAAACCCAGGCGTAGGATGGGTGGCAGGGTCAGGCCCGGGAGATGTTTTAGGTTGAGTGTCACGGGAAAATTTATCTGGTTCCAAGGTTTTTCACAGCATCTTGTGCCAATATACCTGTCGCGTGGGCACTCTGGCTTGTGAGACCGAGCAGAGGAGCCTGCCCACGGGCTAGGGGGGTTCTGCTGGTGCCTCCCCACCAGCAGTATCCAAATGCTTACGCCTTTATTTACCTATTAAGAAACGATGTGCTGGCATCAAACCCAGAGGTTGTTCTAGCACAGTGGGTGCCAAATCCCTTTCCTACTGCCAGTCCTCATTAAAGGAGGGTCAGGGTGTGCGGAGGAGGCAGACATTGCTCCTGCACTCTGGAGTCCCTGGTGCTGAGCTCCTCTGCAGCTGAACACAAGTCACCCTCCTGGTTACTTCAGGACGAAAAACAGAGCCCACAAAAAACAATTCATGAAAGACACGTCACCTAGTTTCATAACATTGGTGATCTGCTACTAAATACCTGAGACTCCATCCTCAAGCAGTGTGCAAATAACTCCAAAGAGCTCCCTCAATGTAGCACCAGAGCAATCAAAAAATTTCCAAGCCAATAACAAAATAAAATAAATAAATGAATACATCTCACATTAAAACGTACAGCAACCCAGATTTCGATGCTCTGTAATTTGCAAGGTTCACTTTGATTCCATTTACAGCGCGCTCTGCTCCTGCCCAAAATAACAGCTCATCTCCATTCGTTGGGCTTGGAGGACACCTGCTTGGCAAGAGTTTCAGGTCAGGTCCAGTGGGGCTCTTGGAGTAAGGAAAGGATTAATCCTGGCTGCAAAACCCATCACTTTTCTTCTTAAACTCATCTCCTGGACTCAGCAGTTGAAACCACGTGAAGCGCTCCTGGGATCTGTGGGGACACTCAGAGCCACACGCACCCCCAAACCTCAACAGGGACCCTGCTCTGAAATGCAAAATTCCTAAAACTCCTGAAGGAGAAGAATGTCACCGCTCTCTGTAATGTCACTGCTTTCTGTAATTACACTGACAATTTCCCCTCTTCTTTGATGTTGCTTTTCTTGTGGAAAAAAAAAGGAGAGAGGGTGGAGCTTTGTTTTTGTTGTTTGTGCTCAAGAAAGGCTCATTAAAAAGTGCTTTGGGATGTAGATGTTTTGGTTTTGTCAGGTTTTTTTTTCCCAAGTATTTTTCATTATTTTTTCAGATTAATTTACTTGAAGGATCATCAGGGGACCAACCCACACATCCAATTTATGCTATATCATTTGTTTTTGAACCATAAGCAAGATTTTAAACACATCAGAGTGATTTATACTATGCCGAGACACATTAATGGATGCAGCAGGCAAGGGCTGGACCTCAAGTCAACTAAAGATCTTCTTCAAGTCAAAGCCTGCACCAATTACTCTTGCAGATTAAATTATTTTCTCAGAAAAACAGCTTGGGACTCAGGTCCCCTGTCCCAAATATCTAGTGGCAGGGAAGATCAGAGTTAAACTGCAAAAGCAGATGAATTTCCCAGAGCACAAAGGCAGGGGGCATGGCTGGTGGCTGCAAGTTGAGAAACTTGGAGCTTTCTAGTCTGGAGAGAGGACTGAGAGGGGATCTACTTAATGTCTATCAAAACATAAGGGCTGGCCATCAGGAAGGTGGGGACAGCCTCTTTTCACTCGTGCCTCGTGACAGGATGATAGGCAATGGATTCAAGCTCGAGTACAGGAAGTTCCACCTCCACATGAGGAAAAGCTTCTTTGCTGAGCTGTAGAGCATTAGAATAGATTCCCCAGACAGGTTGTGGAGTCTCCTTCTCTGGAGACTTCCAGGACCTGTCTGGATGCATTTCTGAGGGCTCTGCTCTGGTTCTGTCCTGCTGTGGCAGGGGGGTTGGACTCGATGACCTTCGGAGGTCTCTTCCAACCCCAACCACCCTGTGATTCTGTGCTGGAGATAAGAGAAAACCACACAGACCTCCATCAGCGAGGGGGCAAGAGGGGCTGTTCAGCAACTGATACACTGGAGCAGAAGCTGCACACAAAGGAACTGCTTCCTTTAGCCTGTGTTCACTTCCAGGAGCCGAGGAGGCCTTTCAGGACATTCTGGATAAATAAGCATTACATTAAGGACATAAGTGACCTATATCCCATCTTAACGGAGCTGCCTCTGGATGCTCCCCAGTCTCTGCCAACTGGCAGAGCGAAGGCAAAGCTGCAGCGCGCTGCTCAGCCCTCCGGAAGCGACAACCGGACTCGGGGACCAGGCGGGCTGCTCACCCGTGGGGGGAAGCGAGAGGAGGCTGCTCACAGGCTTGGGGAGCTGATTTGCAAGGATTCACATGACGGTTTAACAGCTCTTTTATCTTTTGCTGCCTTCTGGTGTTATTTCAATGTTGATTTGCATAGTCAATATAAAACTCTTTACATATAAACTGCCTGCAAGGATGACACCATCAATCCTCGCCTCTATTCACCACATTTATTATTTGTTTCAATTTAAGAGAGATCACCGCCGGATTACACCGTTGCTGATGAGGATTTATATTTACATTTCCAGCAAGCAAAAATACATGCCCTAATTTATTTATTTATTTATTAAGTCATCTACACAAACACAAAAAAAAAAGGAGGGAACTAAACCTAAAATGAGCGAGCGTACGGTCACAAACGCTTGCCGCTCGCGCTCTGCGGCTTATCCCTCCTTCAGACAATACTGCAGATTACTCAGCATCTGTGGAACATCAGGAGCACGAGTCTGGAGCACAAGAAAGAATTGAAGGACATCACTGAGATAGTTTCTTAATCTTATGTGGCTGTGGAACCCAATGCTCCTCTAGGATTCTTTCCGTGAGCTCCTATCAGGTACCACAGATCTGCACCCCAATGTATTAAACAAGCACATTAACTTCCAGAAATGGATTTTGCCATATGAAAATGTCAGGTTTCATGAAAAACAGCACTGGAAAGTTTAAAGGAAGAAGAAACAGAGTTTCAGGATACACTACACTGATCTGGTCTGACCTGTTGAGGAGCATAACGCTGGTAAGGCAGCAGATTTCACACCCAAAAAATGTCTTTTGACGTAAATCTTATGGGATGTGGCAAAAAAAACCCAACCAACAACAACAGGGATGCACCATAAACCTGGCTGAACTCTGGTTTTCCCTGTGACTCTGGAAAGAAGACAACTGAGCTGCGATACTCTCCATCAACACCTGAAGTTCACAAAAGTTATGACTTCTCTGAAAAGAAAGGATGCTTGAGTGTGAAATGATCCGAACAGAAGCTAAGTGCTACGTCCTGCCTTGGAAAAACTAAAGCAGAATTCTTTCCCAGGACAATGGGAGGAGAAATGCTGCTGCTGTATTGCCCTCCGTTAGCAGATGGCTGGTCCTTGGAGGGCTGGTGCGACTGCACCAGGAGTCTCCTGCCAGCACCTGCACTGCTGCCAGGGGGCAATTTCCACTGATCTCCAAAAAAACCCAAATGAGTACTGCTAACGTTATTTCCATTCACCTGCAAAGCAGAAGCAGTACTAACACCCATCAAAGTTCTTGAAATCAGAGCAGTGATCTGTTCAGAAACCTCCCAGCTCCAGCAGGGATCTACCTGAGCCCATGAAGGTCCCATCTGGGGGTCAAGGATTCATTCTCTTTTCCTGAATTATCACCTCCAGAAGATTAACAGCTGCTGGAATGATTCATCAATCAATTAAACGATCACTACATGATTGGAGGGATGAAAGGGGGTGCCCTTCTTTGGATACAGATCCAAACTGAGGAACCTCTGACCTCTTACTTATTGCAGAAGACAGATTTGCCCTAGGCAGCTTTGGTGCGGCATCACAGTAAACCACTAATGCAAACTAAACCCCATGATACTCAGTCAACTGAGTAAAATTCAAGCCAAGCAGGTCCAAACCCCTTCTTTTTTAGCTTGTTTTGAAGTCTGAATCTACATCTCACTTGTCAAGACTGTGCTACCATCTACTGCTGGAGCCTGTTGAACACTGCAGCCGTGTCTTCCAAAGAACGTGTGGTACTGCGTCATTAATGATAAAAAGGAATGTGTGGGTTTCTTTATATATACACATATATAACGCTGTTGCTTTTTAATCACCGAGTTACATTTGTCTTCAAAATTACTTTTAATTGGATGTACATCTGTAATCAAGGAGCTGCAAAAATCCCCCATGGCAGGGCGTGCACAGCGTGCATATTTCTTCGGTCCGTGCCCTGTTTCGCTACAAGCACAGATTTGTTTGCATGGACTGCACCAGGGTTTACAATCAATTCAGACTGGCACGAAGTTATTCAAAGATGAGTCAGAAAGAAAAATAGTGCCCAATAGATTAAATCAGCCATTGTGAAACCCAATCTGTTCAAGCAACCATTGACACCACTCTCTGAGAAGGCTGCCAACGTGGCAGATGTTGCTAAAGCTTCTGCTACGTAGCATCTGGATCGGGCACTTGTTATTCAAACAAAAAGCAAAGCAAGAAAGCCAAGTACTTTGAGTGACCAGGGTGGCCACTGCTTGCTGCAGGTCTCTCCTGCTAACCCAGCACCGTGCCAGAAGCTTGGTAGCCCCATGGCATGATAAGGGACACCCAGTAAAACCATGTTCTCCAAGCAGATACTGATACAACCTGGCTGCAAGCTAAGCTGCTACTAAGTGCCAGCATCACCTTAGTTAGTAAAATGCGTTATGTTTTGCACCACTTCCTGCTGAAAAAAAATAGCTGTGCTTGAAGTGAATTGCTGACTTTGAACTTGCTCTACAGGCATCATCTTCTGCACTGCAGGTGTATGCAAATTGTATGAAAAATAAAAGTCTCCCTGATCCAACACACATCTTTTCATCACTAGGTTTCTAAGCACCTGGGATGGGGTAGGGAAGCCAGGCACTACTTTTTCCCACTTCAGAGTACAAGAAGCCAAAAGATAAAGAAAGGAGGAATTGTCTGACATACCCCATTCCCTAGTGACAACATCTGACAGGAAAAGAATGGACTACAGCAATAAATTTAGTCAAGATTACGAACAAGCTCCCCCATGAGTTGATACCACTCTTGTAAAGATGTGCCTACAGGTTATGGTACAGCTGCTGTGCTTCCCAGAGCTCCAGCAAGGTCGGACACACTCCCCAGGACACACACCCGAGCATCCCACAGCCCATTACCCCTGCACTGGGGGCTTCACTGGGGTTAGCACCAGCAACTCAGGATCTGTGCCCAGACTTGCTTCAGGGAAAGCATCAGTTCTGATTTGTGTATCTGTAAAAACAGATTAAATAGTGCTTAGTCATTTTCAAAAGCAGTTGGAGAAATGACCCAGAAACTAGTTGGAAAACATTCCATGTATTCATCATCGCTTCTACCACCAGACACGGGTGAAACAGTCACCAGCAGAGAGGGAAAAAAAAGATTAATGTCTCCCTCCTTTGTTCTCCTTCACCTCTGAACGTGAAGTTCTTTCCCATTTTAAGACATTAACACTGTTTTGCAAAGCTTAAAAACACACACACAGACCAACGGTTCTTCTGCTCTGGGCTTGAAAGCAGAAAACCATCTCAGACTTGCCCACGGGGCAGCAGCTCAAATACTGATTCTATCAATTCGAAAGTGAAATCACCTTTGCTCAGCCTTTCCTATAAACCCTTGCTCAGGCTTAACCCACTTCCAGCCTGAATTAAACGAAACCAAACCTCAGCCAGTTCTGCAGGAGACTTCCACACAAAGCCAATTCCCTTCAGCCTGTGTGAGCCTTTAGCCACCTCCGAGCCAGAGGGGAGATGTGCCTGAGAACAGTGGAAGTTCAGATAAGAACATTTCCTCCAATAAAGCTTAGAAGATATACATGTATATTTATTTTTCATGGGAACAGTCACAAGAAACTCAGGCAAGACACCAAACCAACACTAAAAAACACACCCATGGAATATCCAACTCATTTCATTTTAACATTTCTTTACTTGGTTATATTTCCAGACAGAAAGACCCAGTAGGAACATATTTAATCTGAACAGCATCTTGTGAAGATTTACGATAATTGATATTTAATGGGGTAATTTTAGACTGGTGCAGTTTCCTTTGAAACCAGAGAGATTTGAAAAATCTTGCAGTGAAGGTTCTCTGCATACGAGTAAAAATTGCCTTCTTGTCAAGCCAGAAAAGCCTGAAGTCTCTAGAAAACATTTACCCACAGTCTTCTTCAAGTGGATAAACAGTTATTCTTAAGAGACAACATTTTAGTAATCTTGCCTTATTGCAATGGACTGATGGGGAGAGAGGGTGGGGGAAAAAAATGAGGGGAAAATAAATAAATAAATAGCAGAAGTATGTGGGATCTGGAAAGCAAGTGTGGAGACCAGGGCTGGAGAAGACACCTGGGGAAGGGAGTGAGCACATCTGAGCACAGAGATGGAGAGGGAACAAGAAATCCGAGTTGTATCAGGGGGTGAGGTCAGACGTGCATCCCACCATGACAGAAACCTGAGAAGTAAACAAAGCTGGGACCAGAGAAATTAGATTAACATTGTCCTCCCTTAGAGCACGAGAAATCGGGTACCACAAGCCTGGGAGGCCATTGCACTCAGCAGAGTAACAGCTCCAGGGCAGGAGCTTCTCTGTGCTCTACAGCACATGGTGAAACTCTACAGCACATGAGGAGACTCTCCCCACTGCCCTTCCCATTAGAGCTCCACCCTGGACTCATTAGTTTACCTGTAAGAGCCATGGCATTTCTGATCCGTTTCTTTTACTTAATACATCCCTTCCATGCAAACTCCTCATTCCTGTGGTCAGCTCCTTGCCTCCCAAACCCCAGCGTCCCAGGCAGATAATGACACTCGAGCAGCATCATTAATCCCTCCTCCCACTGGTTCTCCAAACCTCGGTGAGGTACCAGCATCCTCAGCCACGCTCTCACTGGGCCCTTTTAGCAATCGCATCTCTGCTCTCTCCGAGAATAGTTTCAAACATTAAAAAAACAAAGCCAAACCAAAAGACAATGCAAACCAGTGCTCCTGGGTTTCATTGTGTCAGCGGGGACAGCTGAAACTGAGTCACTTGGCTCCTTCTCCCTCCCTTCACAAGGGAAGGACAAGGAGGATGAAGCATTTCTCCTCTCACATCCACACACCAGCAGAGCCTGGTACCCACGCCGGTGCACGCCTGGGGGACACCCCAGCTGACCACGTAGCACCCAGGCTGGCTTCTAAGCTCATGTGCATGCACAAGGTATGCAAGACAGCAAACAGCTGATTTAATTTGACTTTGTTTCCCTGAATTTTCCAAATTCACCTCTAAATCCAGCATTAGGTCAGCACCCATCTCTTGCCCCAGCATCTCCCCAGAGCCACCTGCCCACGGACAACCCTGGCGGGACCTGCAGGACAACCTGACAACATCCCAAGTGATGTTCCCCAGCTCATTCCCTTCCCCCTCAAGAGGCACAAACCCCCCACCACTTATGGGAAGAAATAACAAATCTATACCCAACGGCGCTTCAGATTATCTTGGGTTTTTAAGGCTCCCCTGTTACTTTGATAATTATTTCTCTTTCACACTGCTTCAAAATACAGCTTAGAGTTCAGCAACCACATCTTTCCACGCCAGCTAAAGCCAGCTTGAGGCATGTTTTTCTGCTGTGCAGCTCTGTAACTGCTCTGAATCCGGAAGAGCCACCAGAAGGGTCTGCTCCTTTCCTCAGGAACGAGGAGCTTGCTGTAGTCTTCTGCTCTCTATTTTCTCCTCCTGCATGTAAAGATCACCCCGATCTTTTGCATTGCATAACAACAAGCCTCTTCCTTCTCATAGCCTCTAACAGGGATGGTTATTTAAAACACTTTTAAGTATATTCCTTTGATTGGAACATTAGTATTCACCAGGCAGAGAAAAAAAAAAGAAAAAAAAAGAGCCAAAAATAGGATTTGCTCTAATGCGGTCTCATCTTCTTGTTTATTTCTTATTTTTTCCACCCTGTGTAACTATATAGGTCAAACAGACAAAATTCTTTTTGGCGCATCTCTTCTAACACCAGTAAGATGTAGGTTAAATGGCATTGATGCTGGGTGCTCTGAATGGGAGCGCAGCTCCATTAGCTCCCTGAACTGCAATAGCGTCGACCCATTTATTAAACGTGGGGTTTACAGCCGACGATTGGTAATCTCCTTAGCACTGCATACCTGATCTCGGCAAAATTCTCTCCATGCTCCTAATTCCAGGCCTCCGGCTCCCTCAGACAAAGCGGGAGACAGACGACAAGACAGCAGCAGGGTGCAGAAAGCAGCCAACAGACAAGGAGGTGGCAACGCGCGCCGTTTGGCATCGCGGGCTGCGGCTCGCACGGTGCCGCCTGGAAATCTGTCCTGGCGGGCCAGGAGCACTTCCAGCAGCATTTAGATCATTTCCTGCCAAAGGCAACGTGTCACCGAGGGCTCGCTTAGGGCACTCTGGCTAAAATGTTGGCTGGTGGGGTGGAACAGAAGCCAGGGCGTTCCACCGTCACCTGCCGTCTGGGGAAGTTACCGATTTTGCCAAACCTCACCCACGCTGGCTGAGGAGGGTGAGCCCAGGCCCATTCCCAACACATTTTCATTAAAGAAAAATAATAATGGGTTTTTTTAAGTTT
>JANHFX010009661.1:13480-24089 GCA_027560015.1 Chloroceryle amazona | reverse complement strand
AGAAAAAGAAAGAAAGAGGAAAAAGAAAAAGAAAGAAAGAGGAAAAAGAAAAAGAAAGAAAGAGGAAAAAGAAAAAGTAACTTAAAAATTGAAATTATAAATAAAAAAACAACACCAACTAATTATATCCTTGGAAACATTTCAACAAAATTTGAATCAAAGTCACTCTGAAGATAGAAAACCTCCCCAAACTGCAAGGATGCGAGTCCCTGCTGCCGCTTGCCCGTGCTTGAGCGAGAAACCATCTGTCTTGGTTCCCTCCTGCTCAAGCAGCCCCAGGAGCACAGGTCACACTGAGCCCAGCACCTTCTCCCTGGGGTCACGGGGGGCAGCTCAGCCCCAGCATCTCCTCCTGAGAGCTCCCACCACCGCTCCAGCCGTGAGCTGGGGTCATCACACGGGGTTCTAACCCTCTGGGCGCTCGAAAGAGAAAAGCTGGCACAAAGGACGTGATGCTCCTCCCTGGGATCACCTCTGTTCATTCTTAGCACTCCTGGAAAGACTTCTCAGCTGCCTGGCACAGCACCCACGGGACAGACCCTCACTCATTCAGCAAGGAGAAACCAGGAACCAGCTGCCCGCCCTGTTTACCCCTTCCCTCCGCGCAGGTGGAGGTCCAGCACGTGTCGCACACAATTCATGTCTATCTTTCCTCAACGAGCGTAGATCCATCCCAATTACTGCGTCATTTGCAGCAAACAAAGATGTTATTATGAAACGCAGAGTAGAAGGAGAAAGGCTTTCTGTGGATGAGTGAGAAATCCACGACCTGACAGAAGTCCTGATTCAATGGCCTCCTTGTAGGGAAAAAACTCAATGCATCAGTTTTGATCAATTCTACTTTGAAGTCATTTTCTTATTTACGGTGACTGAGAAGACACTTGAGCTAGAAAAATAAGTCATGTTTGTTTGCACGGGCAAACCCAAATTTAATAATGCAGCCTTATCTTAAAATAAATAAAGCCACGCATTACAAAAAGCACATTTAAAGTCATCCTTTGTAGAAAACTCACAGCACGAACTCCAAAGTGCTCCATTTCCTCCTCTTGAGCAAAAAACCTTCTCTAAAGTGGATTGTGATGCGCTTCATACTCCACTAAAAATACCAACCAACCAACACCTGGATTTCTGGTGCGAGCCAGGAGATCTCTCCTACTAACTGAAATCCGTTAATGCCAAAGCTTCCATTCAGCTCCTGAGACCCAGAACAAGGTCCTCCCAAAGCCACACACCAGCGTGCAGGACAATGACTGCTGCACTGAGTAAAGTTGCTTCTGCCCGCCCCAGGGGCTGTTTCAAATACAGATCTGGGGGGGGGTTTAAGAGAGAGACGATGACAGATGGGAATTCCTGGGGAGAAGTTCAGGTCTTAGATACTTCATGGCAAGAAAACTTTCTCGGGGGACTTTCAGCCTCTTGTTTTAAAAGCTCTGGAGGTATCCCAGGAGAGGAAAGCTAAAGGGGCTTTTTCACTGAGATTATCTTCTGATGCTCCCTTCCCAGACCACAGCCTACAAATACAGTACAGTACAGCAGCTCGATGCTCATCTTGCACCAACAGCAATCACCCCAAGTCATCTGCATTATCACTTACCCGATAAGAACGTTCTCTTTCCCCCATGCTGCTCTTCCTCACCCTTCTGCCGGTCCCCTACTGCTGCTCTCCCTTCCCCACCCAGCTCCTCTCTCATTTATCAGCTTCCTCCTTTGCCTCCTGATGGATCCCATCTGTGTCACCAACTCCTCTGCATTTCCCATCTGCTTTAGCCCCGCTCCTTCCTTGGACAGGCTGATATTGCTACTCCGTGTCCTTTCTTTTCGTCCTTTCCTTTTTTCTTGCCTAAAGGGAATGACATTATCTTCTTCCTGGACTGATATTTTGATTCTTTTCCCACTTCAACCCATTTTTATCAGTAAACAGCAACAGGTGCTTACAAACTCTCCTTCTCACCCTCTGTTAATCTGGGTTACCTGTCAACACATTCACCTGGTGACGAGACATCTCACCATGCTGGGAAAACAAACCAGAGTCATCCCAACCCACCAGACTTTTGCCTTGGAGATGCTCAGAGCAGTGTGGGGGGTGTGCCAGGAAAACAGGGCATGAACATCATCGAGCCCTAGAAAACAAGGAAGCAGGAAAAGAAATCGCGTTCTGTTGGAGAACTCTCCCTTGTCCCCCATTGTTGGGATGGGGAAGGATAATTCTGAGGCCGTGGCACTCGCGGGGACTTAAATTATCCAAGTTCACTGCACAGCTCTCACAGATTGTCTTAAACGATCAGAGGCAATTCACTTAATCTGTTATGCCTCTCAGTTTTCCATCTGCAAGAGGGAGATAATACATCTTCCCTCCAATCCCTTTGGTTTTTTTCTGCTTAGATGGTAAAGTCTTTAGAGCAGGAACCGTCTCCTTGTGTCTTTCAACAAAGCCTTGAAGAATGGGTTTGGATTGGGGCTTTCAAGCCACTGAAAAACCCCCCAAACAACCCCACCCACGGAAAACTAAACAAACGGGCACCCAACCAGGATCCTGCCTGTTCTTCTCGGGAGCAAACAGCATTCAGATGCTTTGTTTACCTTCCCTACGGCCTCAGAAATTGCTTTAAGAATTAGTTTTGTGCTTTCTTATGACTTTAAATAAAACCCAAATTACAGCAACGTTAAAAGCACACATATAGATATATATTGAATTTTTTATATTTTATGTGTGTCTTGAATTTAATTTTGCCCCAAAATGCTTTTAGGGGATTTGTGTAGTTATTTTAATAGCCCTAATTTTAAATCCATTTAAATGTATTTGTGCACCTTTAGCCCAAACTCATTCAGGCATTCATAGCAGAGTAATGAATTGTGTGACAGCAATGTATACACAGAACGGAATCCTTTCCTTTTGTAGAGGGTATATTAGCCCCCATTTATAAATCAAATCGCTAAGTTCATTGGCATGCAGAGAGTCAGGGGACCTTTGTTATACTGGGACATTTGATGATAACTATTTGAGACGATGCACATTGAGAAAGTCTTTCCTATTTTAACGTCAGGAAATTAGAAACCTTATAATGAATTCTGCTTTTTTTTCCCCCACATCTTTCATCAAAGCCTCTGAAAAAGGTCAGTAGCTAAACTTGTTATTTTAAAATGCCTCCTGCAATTTGCCTTACTGTGGTAATTACAAGGAAAGTTCTCATAGCGAGTGCAACACCAAAACAATCCAGGGGCACTCTTCTTATTCCTGACTGTCAACACATTTCAGCATCCGAAGGGAAAAATGATGCGTTTCAGAGGCATAATGAGTGTGATGGTCACAGTAAACATCACGTAAAGTCTTTACATTTCATGCTTTCTCTGAACTGGGAGATCCCAAAAGTCTGGGGTAGCCAAAGTCTGGGGTAGCCCGAATATGCTGAAATGATTTCTTTTATTATTTTTTTAATATCTATTCAAACGATTCCTCTACTTCCTTCTAGACAAAACTATTTCAAAACTGTTCTCTGAATTTGACCCACATTTCCAAAAGCTCACACTCCGCTGCATCTGCTTTTCCTGCTGCGGTGACTCCCAGCTGCAAGAGCTCGCTCAGATCCAAGCTTTTCATCTCTCCAGTGCTTATTCAGATTCCATCCCAGCCCCAAGAAATCAGGAGCTGTTGCCGTCCTGGGGAATGTTTGATGGCTATGAATAATAGTGAGTTCATGCAGAATAATAATTAACATCCCACCTCTCGGATAGTGATTTCTCCAGCTCCGTGATCCTCCAGCTGAGCTGCTGGTGCAGAGCAGGCTTGTGTAGAGGTGATGCCAACTGCTGATGGCATCGGTGACCGCGGGCGAGCTTGCTCGGGCACCGGCCGCGCTGCTGCTTTACCCAGGTGAAGCCAGAGGACACCCATCCACAGTTACTTGGCTCAAATCAGGGAGCTTCTGCACCACAGGAGAAGCAGCAGTGCCAGGAGCATCTGCTCAGCCTGTCCATGTTAAGGACCACGATGCTCTGGCCTGGGAGCATCTCACTCCCCGCCCAGCAGACACTGTTTGGTACTTGCTACAAAGAAAATCCACCTCCAGGTCTTTTTGAAGGGGTCTACTGCCAAAAGCCTTCACCCTTGCTAGGGTCCTGAAGCAGCTCTGAGAGGTTAAGGGAGGATTTCTTCTGAAAAGAAAAACTTCTGTCTTCTGACCAAGAAATAACGGCCCCTCAAACGCACCTACCAGATCTCCAGTCTACAGTTACAAGTTGGGTTCAGCCTTCCCTTGCAAAACCCCTTGCTATTGTCAGGTAAAGTAACAAAGCTGCACTTCCCCTGACTGTAACTAAATGCAGTTAACTTTAAAAAGTCACTTTTACAAACAGCAGATTTATCTAGATTTAAATTTTAGTCCTTGTACAAAGACCGCGGAACAGGTTCCTCCCCATTATTTAATTTAACAATAATAATAAAAACCTCCGTGACAACTATAACAAAAAGACTCTGATAAAGCCTGAAACCTTTTTGATAATGAAACATACAATTTCCCTGTTTGAGGCATAATTCCCCAGAGAACATTTAAAAAAAAAAAAGAAAGATATAGAAGAGCTGTCGTTTTAATACCGTTAATGTAAAGAGCTGTGTACGAGAACAGCCCGTGTAAAAAATAGACCTTCAGAAAAGCTAGAGACAAAATAGTGGGTGGGAGAGACTAGACAAGTTAAACGCAGTGTCTCGTTAGGACAATTACAGGAGTCAATAAAAATAGGCAAAACTGAAGCAGATGCACTAGGCTGCTCGGTTCAATTTCCATTTAATTTGGAGATGGAGAGGTCAGCTGCAGCCAGTAGTCATCTCATTCCCTCCCTGGGGCGCAGAAGGCTTAACTATGTTGGTAACTACCCTTCTTCTCTTGCCATCTAAGGACAGCTTGCGTTGGATCGTGAGCAGCCTCTCGCCACCTCAATGCGTTTGAAAATGTCTCTGATCACGTATCTGTAATGTACTTTGAACCAGATTAATTAAGAGCAGATAAACTGTCATGTAAGAAACAGCAACGCGCATTAATTAAGGTTAGTCCTACTCTTACTCAATTCAAGTCTTATCTTCCATGTTCTCTCATCAATACCTCAGCATCATAATGCCAGAGAGGAATTAATGCACTGAGAGGGTGTTAACTCTCTGAAGAGGATGAAGCACTTGGGATGCCAAAATAACCAGGTGCAGCACTGGATTAGTGAACTGGGCACGAGAGAAAGAGAGAGAGAGTTGGGGTGCAAAGCCATCAATGCAATAGGTCCGTGTGGCTCCACAGCTGAGGGCACTGATGGGACCCAGAGCACATGAATGATCCTTACGTGCTCTGCTTCCTACACCACACCACTACAATGTTCCACCATGTAAGACTTCCAGACTTTCTTCACTGTGAGAGTGATGGAGCCTGGCCCAGGCTGCCCAGAGAGGTTGTGGAGTCTCCTGCTCTGGAGACTTTCCAGCCCCCCCTGGATCTGTTGCTGTGTGGGCTGCCCTGGGTGACCCTGCTCTGGCAGGGGGGTTGGACTCAATGATCTCCAGAGGTCCCTTCCAACTCCCACCATTCTATGAATCAAATTGCAACAGCTTTTTGTACTAGCGAGTATTTCTAAATTGAAGAGCACAAAACCTCTTTCTTTGAACACATCTACCTTCACTTCTCAAAGCACCCAAATCCACTGAATCAAAATTGAACTTCCCCCCCCAGCTTAGGGTCCTTCCCCTCCTGGAGAAAGTTTCCAGCATCTCACAGCACACGTAGATCTTTGCAATTTCACTGCCGTTGCCATCGTAGTCACACGACTTTTTAGAACCCCAGCTCCTGTAGCCACGAGTTACCGTGAGAATTTACACTTCCAATAAAACAGGGGTGTTAAAACTTAATATGGTTTTGAGCCTTTTGGGCAGGCCTGTGTCTACCAGTGGAAAACAAAAATTAGTCACATAAATAAAAATGAATTATAATGTTATTTAAATTGTTCTCTTTTTTTTTAAGTATTTTTTTCTGATTGGGTAAGGGGCTTTTTTACAACAAATGCCAGTCCCCAAAACCTGAAGAATGCGATCACATCTTAAATAAATCACACACTCACATTTCTCCTTGTCTCCAGACAGCTCTATTTGTTGCTTTTTCCAGTGCAGTGCTCCTGTCTCATCAGGCCCTGGTCTGTGCTGTTGGTCAGACACATTACCAGCAAATCTCTGATCCCTGCTTCCCAGAATAATGTTCTTGTCAACAAGGTGTGAATTTACAAATTCATTTGGAGACACATAATGATGAAGTGAAAAGTAGGGGGGGGGTGTCAACTAATTAATCTGAGAAGTTCATTTTTAACGCACAAAACCACCCAGCCCCAAACTAATACTAGAACACATTTGCCTCCTCTTAGGATCCATCACAGCAACAGCCCACATCAGAATGGGCTGGATTTTCACGGTGCTTAGTGCTCAGCAGTCCAAACTGACATCAATGAGCTGGTCCTAACAGAGCTCCACTTGCATTTTTGAAGCTGCAAAAGCAAGTTGTCACTTGTCAGGCTTCAGGGATAAGGTTTCTTCCATGGAAGTTAAAGATATCATTGATTCCCTTTGTACTGCCAAGATAAAGGCACTAATCCCATGGCTGGGGTTAAGACTCACAGCTCTGTGCTCATCAACCCCTCCCTTGGTTCATGCCCAAAACTCCTTTAGGCACAGATATCAGCCAATGCAGAAACCAGATTTCACCACTACCCTTTCCATCCACCACATCCAAGCTGTTGACACCACCAGCACATCCATCTGACCAAAACCAATAAAGGCCATAACACATAACTGCCCAAAATCACGAGCATCCTTCTCCCCATCAGCTGGGATTCTCAGGAAGAAAAATGGTACGTTGAAAAGTCATCAGTCCTGGCAGTCAGAGATGAATCCCTATTAAAAGTGGACAGGACACTCTTCCACATGAGAGGACGCTTGACTTTGTTAGTCTGTTGGCCTGCTATCGGCAGGGTCTCTCTCTTTTCAAAGCTGAGGAAGAAAATGTTTGGCTGGTTTTGTGTTCGTCTCTGAAAGACAATGAGCAGAATCCTAAGGTAAGGGCAAGCTCTGCAGTTCTGCTCTCAAGTTCACACCAGCCAAAGAACCAGCTCGTTACACACTGTCATTCAATAATTTGCATATTTGTAGTATTATACTGGCACTTAGAAGCTCCAATTGAGGTCAAAACCTTGCTGGACAGCTTTCCAGAGCTAGGATAGTCCTCCTGGCAAACGATTTATACACTACACCCAAGTTCTGCTGAGTTACACCCCGATTCCTGTGGCAGGGTCTATTTTACAGGTCAAAACAAACCAAACAATGCCTTCCGAATATTTTGCCTGAAATTATGATACCTTAAAGAGGAAAAAAAAAAATAGGAGAGGTGCCTTGTGGGTTTTGCATCTGCTGATGGATGCAGGTTTACGTGTACCCATGACACTTTGCCAGCTGTTAAGGAAAAGAGATTCCAGTTGTACCACATGTTGTCAGTTAATGTGAGCTCTGGCATAGGGGTCAGGGTGGGGAATGACCCAGAGAGCAAAGATTTTTTATTTTCCTTCCTTTTTTTGCTGTTCTGACAACAAAGGTGCCAAGTTTGAGCAGCTCCAGGGGGTCCTCCACACCTGAGCAGGAGGAGTTGGCAGACCCTGCTCACCCCTCTCATGGATCTACTGCCCACCCCTCAGCTGCAGAAGGCAGCAGTGAGACCCTTCTGATCACCCGAGGGGCTTCCCAGGCAATGGGGGAGGTACTTGGCCAGTCCTTGATACGAGCAGGGTGCTGGTGCTGCTGGGGGGCTCACTGGGAATGCTCACAGGATGGAGAGCATGGAGTGAGCAGGAAGAGATGAAAATCCTACCTCTGTCTTTCCTGGGTTTCCACCAAGTACTCCTCTGCTAGACTCAGGACCCGAGTCATGTATCACTTTTTGAGATCAGATATTCTCTCATCTGGGCCCAACAGATTTCCTGTGATGCAGGTTTTAAAAGAGCAAAGCAAGTCGTAGAATCACTGAACCAAGAGATGTCAAAGATCAAGTCCAACCATTAACTGCCAGGTCACCACCAAAGCAAGTCCTACAAACCATCTGTGGTTTGTGTTTTGACTCCCCCATCGCACCCAGCCCAGCCACCAGCAGCCCCTTGCAGCAGCCAAACAAGGAAACATCCAAGGCTGAGGGAGCTCTTTGCCCAAATGAAGAATGAAAATAAATTTGATAATGGGAGACATATGAGAGCAGCAGCTCTGCTCCTACCTGCTGTGCTCCCAGCCCTAGCACAGCTCAAGGCCCATTAGGGCCAATTCCTGTCTCTCTGAGTGCTTTGTACCTTCAAGTCCATTTTCTCCCTGGTTTCTATTTTTAAAATTGCTGTGGCTTATACGAGTGTTTTGTTCGGTGCGGTGACAGGCTGTCATTTAGCCTGACTGTGCCCCTTCCCTGAGATAAGCATCCCGGGTAGTTCACTAAGCACGCAGAGACCTTCCTTAAAGGCTCACTATAGGGCAAGCTGTAGGTTTGCAGCAGAGTCACAAAGTCCTGTGACATCTACTGCCCGGTGTCACCAGAAAACACCATGGAAAGCGCTCCCGCTACAGCAGGGGCAAAGCATCCCTACGTTGTCCACTGGTCAACATGGAACTGGTCACCCCAAACCAAAGGAACTGACCTTACAAACGCAGACCATGGGAAAAGGATCACTCAAAAGCACGATGAGAAGGATGAGCATAAACAAAGGCTCTGAGTAGTTCATTGTAACTTCCACCATCGAAACGCTCTCCAAAAGACCATCACCAGGTAAGAATCAGATGGCTTAAGTTGTACAGTAACAGTCGATATAATCATGGGGTTTTCACAGGCTGGGATGAAACAAAAATGGGAGGAACTGGAAATGCACTTTATTTCTGTTTTCTGGCTTTGACAATCCCCACCCAGGATGTATTTCCACCCTCCCCAGGTAATGCCACAGCAAACCTGCACTACAGCCCAGCCTCCCCCTCTCAAACCACAGAACCACCGAGAAACTTTGAGGATACCAGGTAGAACACAAAGCATAGAGGTAAACAGCTGAAACCTCAGGGCAATTTTATTTCATTAAATAACTGGCATTTCTAATTTGTCTTCATGGAGCACATTAAAAAAAAAATAAAAGAATCTCAGTCAACAAATATGACTAAAAGATTCACCAAGAGTACAAACAGAGTTCAATTGAGAAAGATTGTGTTTTCTCCTAGCTGTGTGTTTAAGCTGGACCTCATCATTTGTGTTATTTTAAATGTCTGATGCATTTATTAGAATTTAAGCGACACGATTTAACAGGCTCTACAAAAAAAAGAAAGAGTAGGAAAAAACCAAAAGGAACAGTTTTCTAGTTTTGCCAGCTCAACGATACCTTTATAATGGCACCAGGAATAAAACTTCATTTCATGAACCCAATAGCATCTTATCTAAAATTCACCCTGGAGATTAGGATCAACTGTCAGACCAATTTTCCAGCCTGCTTAGGAGCTGAGTGAGGCAGAGCAGAGGGAGGGGCGAGGGAGCAGCACACACATTCACTGCTAAAAAACCCTCGAATAAAGGAGCAGAAGGAATAACAAAGCCCTGTGTACAAATAAGACCATTGCATAAGAAAAATAAAATAAAATGATGCAATAATTTGCTGCACAGAAGAGCCACAACTCTGCGAGCTGGCCCCGTGGAACAGTTAAGATTTTTGATCAACTTGAAGGTGGCCGTACAAATAACGGGCATTTGTACGAGGGATTATTCTTACACTAACAGGTGGATTGCTCAGAGCACAGCAGCAGCAGCAGCCCAGCTTGTCTCGAGCAGGACATTTTATGGAAGAGTTATCAGCCTCATTCCTCGGCGCTTTTGTGCTTAGAGGTATTTATTTGCTTCTGAAACGTAAGAAGATTCTTCCCAAGAAAATAAGCACAGGGTTTGGAGGCTTTTTTTAATAACAATTTGATTCTCTGTCAAAGTACATTTATCACAGGTAGGGAAAAAAACCAAAACCACTATATTTGTGACTTCTTTCATTTCTTCATGGATTCAATGCCCTTCACAGTTTACCATAGCACTAAAATACTCCAGAAGATGGAAAGCCACCTTTCCACAGACATCAGCACCTCTGCAGCCCTGCACCCCATCCTCCCGGGCTCACTGCGACCAGCTACAGATCTCAGGGGGTTCTACACTCACCACAAAGAAAAAGGGGATGAGGTGCAACAAGGTCAAGGGCTGAGTGCTGCACTTGGGTCACAAGGACCCCCTGCAACAGCCCAGGCTGGGGCTGAGCCCCTGGAAACTGCCCAGTGGAAAAGCACCTTGGGGGGGTCTGTTGACAGATGACTGGCTGAAGTGTGTGCCCAGGTGGCCAAGGCCACCAGCATCCTGGCTTGTGTCAGAATACAAGCCTGCTAAGGCAGGGATTGTCCCCCTGCACTGGGCAGGACACTCCTCCAATCCTGGGGTCAGTTTTGGGCCCCTCACTCCCAGCAGGAGCTGGAGGGGCTGGAGCGTGGCCAGAGAAGGGCAACGGAGCTGGGGAAGGGGCTGGAGCACAAGGGGGGTGAGGAGCA
>JANHFX010009661.1:2640-13380 GCA_027560015.1 Chloroceryle amazona | reverse complement strand
TCCTGACAGGAGGCTGGAGCCAGGGGGGTCGGGCTCTGCTCCCAAGGGACAAGGGACAGGACAAGAGGAACTGGCCTGAAGTTGTCCCAGGGGAGGTTGAGGTTGGAGCTGAGGAACAATTTCTTCCCTGAAAGGGTTGTCAAAACATCAAAACAGCCTTTCCTAACTTTAAAAAACCTTCACAAGTCATGTACACACCTTAAAAAGATCATTTCCTTTACATTGCTAAAGCTCTGGAATTTTCTCTACTGCTGTCAGACAGAAAAACTACACAACCACAAAAAGTCATTTAATTAGGTTTTATTGTCAGTAACATTTCTGGGCATCCAAGGACTACCACAAAATTACCTTCTTTAAAAATCACTACAACATCTCTGTTAGTGCTGGGTTTTATTTATATAAAAATAACAACTTGCAGCCAAACTTGTGTTGACAATCTCCCTTTAACTTTTTGGTTATTTTTGCTGGGTTTTTTTCTCTTATTAAATAGGATTTGGCCTTGATCCTGCCTCTTAGGATTCCATCTTGGTGGGATCAACACTGGAAACAACCCTGGGCACAAGGTCTTGCCTCCGTAGCAGCAAGGCACTAACACAATTAAACTGGTGGTGATGGTGGGGAGGCTCTCAGCAGCTGTCATTATGGTCAAGACAACAGAAGAATTTATTCATTTTCAGCCAGATTAACTTGTACCTCTTGTTTCATCTTCACCTCTTCATTATTAGATGAAGAAGAGCCCTGAGGCCATCTCAGCATCACTGATGCCCCAGAGATCACAGAACTGGGGAAGGTACTGGTTTCCAATGGGAGTAAATACATACCAGAGAAAGCCACAGCCAGTTTACACCATCAGAGCTCCACTTAAATCGCTCAGTGGTCAACTCAACCCCATCCAACCATTCAGAAGCACTTTAAGTGAATAAATCCAACTACAGCCTCAGCCCTTGTTAAGCAGGAGTAGGTGGGTGGTCCTCCTGCAGGCTCACAGGGAGGGCAGGCAGGGTGGGAAGGAGTAAAAAATGCAAGAGAAACAGCAAGTGGGAAAGACATAGGGAAGATCACCTTAATAATACTCCCAAGAAGCCTTTAGCAACTGCATTTTATACACCACAGGAAAGGCAGGAAGGTGAGGAGGCAACAGAGGTTGTTGTGGCTGCATCAGCTGAGCGATGCAAGTTCTGAACCTTGAAGTCAGAGAGAGCAGCAGCCAGTGCTTGGACCCAGCCAGAAGATGTGTCACAGCACAAGGTGGGGCTACGGACCCGAGTGTCACCGACAATTCACGTGCTGAAGGCTGGCGACCTGGAGAGTGTGACACGGTGAATACTAAACTTGGCATTGTCCTTGAGATACACGAGATAGAGGCTGATAGGTGGGATTCCATTAAGTTGCCTTTGATTATTTGGGGTTTTTTTGAGGTGGGGGTGGTGGGTTTTGTTTGTTTGAACATGGAAATTAAGTCCTGAGATACACAGGATACACCTCAAGATGAGCATCAGAGATCTACCAAACATCCTCCACCAGCTGAGCTCATCCTGGGAAAAAAAGAATAAAGAAAATGATCTTTGTTTCACTCTTCAATTAGAGGATACACATTTATACCTACCCTCGGTGTTTAATGGAAGCACACTGTGTGGGGACTGGGATTACTGGGATGAAACATTAGTGGTCTCTGATACCATGACTGAAAAAGAACTGCTGAAAGAACTTCCCAAGCGCTGGTTATCGAGCAGAGGTTAAGTGGAAAGCAGCGACCGCACGGCTCACCCCGGATTAAGGGAGTGAAATTCATAGAATCATAGAAACGTCTGGGTTGGAAGGGACTTCTGGAGGTCATCTGGTCCAACACAAATTCCCAGTGAAAAGGGCATTTGCCATCAGGCTTGCAGTCAGTCTAGTCAAGGTTTTTGGTTTTGGCAACAACAGAACTTTCAATAACCTGTCTGTTTATCTCAAGATGCCTAAAAATAAATCGGTGTTTCCCAAACAACCCACAAGTCTAGATTTATCACCAGAAAACAAGTTTATAAGCTTGTTGCAAAGTAAATTTGTCACTCTTGAGAGCACTTTGATAGCCCAGGGAGCAGCGGCGGCTGCTGCAAGGGGCACAGATGGGCTCCCCGAGGGTCCCACACCCCTGAAGCCTGGGAGGTTTCCACACCATCACCTCATCTACAGTGCAACTGGCAGCTCTGGAACCGAAACAAAAATCAGAGCTTCCACACCCCCTGGCTTCCTAAGGCTGCTCCCTGAGGTGGGAGGCTGGGTAAGGATTCAGAGTTAAATACCCAGTAACAAGGGAGTTGTTATTAAGCAGCCATTCTTTATTGCAGCGCTGGGGATCGTTCCACCACCAGTGCACCAACAAATCAGCAAAACAAACCCGCTCATATACATAAATCCTGCATATACTCATCCAATTTCCTGGGAAAGGCAGTCTCATGCTAACGAGTTGCTGGAATTCATTTACATCACCCGAGCATTAATCAAATAAAATTAGGGTTAGGGTCTTCTCCCCCTCCGGTGGTCGTTCCCAGCCTAGTTGAACTCTGGGTTTCCTTTGCCCATATCTGGTCATGGGGTGAGCTCATCCATCCTTTGGCTCATCCATCCATCCTGGGATGCTTCCAGAAGGTCAATTTAAATTAGTTCCCAAGGTGTTTATCATCCTCCTGCGCTTATCTCCACGTCTGGAGTCCCTGTTATCAGGGGTGCTCAGGCTTAACGAACCATCTCAAAGCCAGTTTCAGTTTTGCCAGCAAGAAGTTGTACGTTTCTCATTAACTCTTTCCAATAGATGACTGAATTATGCAAGTGAGGCTAAGAATACAAGTAAGGCTACCATATAACACGATAAAAATCCTGAGTAAGAAGATATACTGGTAAAATTTCTGTGCATCAACCAGGGACCGACCGGGGCTATCAATCCTTCCACATCTCTCTCACCATTTGCATTTTATCTCTGATCTTGTACCAAGGAGCTCATCCCTTAGTGTTGCTGGAAATAGAAACCTGCTGCAGCTCTTAAGGCCCAGAACCTCCATTCTCATCAAGAAGAATTCCTGCTGCCTTGTTCTTCTGGGTAATACCGAGCAGGCCAACAGCTGGAGCCCCCAACCCTGCAAAGCTGTCGATTCTCCCGGCGTCGCCAAGCGCTGCGGAACCTTCAGAGAGCAATTGCATCCAGCTTGTGCTGTGCCCAAAAAAAATACCTAATTACCAGGCTGGATTTAATGGCATTGAAACAAATCCCCGTTCTGATGAATGCGTAATTACTGTTATTAAAATATTTATGAAATAATAAAATTATTAGGAAAATCTTCCGCACATGAGCTTGCAGAATGTTCCACAAATGCTAAAACAGCAGCAGAGAAAAAACAAACTCGAGGTCTCGACCCTGAGCATTTCCAGCTGAGCCAACATAGGCACAAAAATGAGATCCTGAGGTCCCGAGCTCCTGAACCCTTTTGCCTCTCCATTAAAGATACTGAAGAAAGAGAAGTGGGATTTTATTATTTTCTCCCTTTGGGAATTTTTCAGTTGTTTAAACAAAAGCTATTGGGGAAGCAAGCTTCTCCTGGGGTTTTTCCTGGTGGTTTGGAGTTTGGTTTTTTTAACACGGGTTGTCTAGACTGGAAATGAATCACTGGGATGAGACAGAATTGAAAATAACCACCTGTGCCCTCCCAGACCATTGGAAATTTAGCAAACGTCTGGAGCCTGCATCAGAGTGAGCTGGAGTTCCCCAAGTCACAGCCCAGCGTATGTTAATCTCCTGGACAAATCTCTCTCCCGAAACCATTCAAAACCTCTACTTTTTGTACCTAACTTCCAGCAAAGAAGGGAGAGCAAAAGCCTTGCTTCGGGAAGATTCCTCCTGCATCCTGTGTTGCACTTAAGCCTCGCGACCTGCTGTGAAAGTGCAGTCAAAACAAAGCCAGGGAAATTTCCAGCAAAGAGGATAAAAGCTGACTAAGAAAGGGGGAAAAAAAAAAACCCAAACAAACAGTGTTTCATGGAGTTTGCAGAATATTCTGCTGAAAACTTTCTAAAAGAAGTTAGGCAAGCATCTGCTAGGACCAGCCTGGCTGGGACCCATCACGGGTCCAGAGAATCACCGCTGACAGAGCAGGTGGCAAACCCCACTGATAACCTCTGCCCCCAGACAATGAAAGGGGGACAATGCAGGGATGGTACCAGGGCACCTAAAACTGTCCAAACAAACCTCTCCCCTCCCCATTGCTGCCTCCCACCAGCATCAGCCAGTGCAAAGAAAACACTGGAAAATTCTGCTGAGCCAAGCGCGTGTTTCCATCCTCTACAATCTTGGGATTTATAGTCCTGTTTATGTATGGGCACTTTTCTAAGAAAAGTTGGGATTAGGGCCTTTGTGTAGGCTAGTAATAAATGGCTGCTATAAAAGTCACATGAAGGGATCTATCTTCACTTTAACACCATCATTTCTATGACCGAAATTCAGTTTATGAAGAAAAAAAAAAGAAAAAGGATGAATTCTCCAGCTAGCCCTGAAAAGCCCCCACAACAATCCACTTTTTCCACCTTCCCAGTCACAAGGGGGATTTCAAGACAGCTCCCCACTAAGGCTGCAGCAGGGATGGGGGGATGCTCACTCGCTCCCTGGGGCTTGAGCTGCTGAACCCCACCGGCTGTGCCACCCCGAGCCATGCTGGGCTGGTCGCTGCGCCCCGTGAAATCTCCACGGGAGGCTGTGGAGACAGGGGTTTGTGACAACCCACCTGAGGAGGACCTGGATCAGAGTCATTTTTCAGGACAACTATAGCTTAAGGTTTTGGCTTTGTCAGCACTTGTTATACCTGCAAGTGAAAAGCCAAAACCAGCTGTAAAACTGTAAAACAAGATCTAAGGGCATCTCTACAGCAGGCAGGGGAGCACAGGGACCACACCAAAGCCAGGTCCAGATTATCTGGCTTTTGAACTGGAAGCAGTAAAGCAGCTCCAGCAAACCACTGCCCTTGGGCTATGCAAGAAGCCCTGCCAGTCACCTGCTGTGTGACGAGCTGACCGAGCTGTGTCCTCTCTGGGACTCCTGTGACACTGCCTGGCACTGATCTGGGCAGTGCAGACACTGAACATGACCTTGGCAGCTTCTCCTTGCAGGGCAATGCACTGCACTGTGACCAGCTCAGCTCCTCCACCCTGACCTTGGCTCTGCCTTTGATCCATCAGAGCTGCCTCTAGGCAGAGGCCAAGGTGACAGGCACATGGCCAGTAGCCTGACACAAAGGGAGGAGCCACCATAGCCCTGTTCCCATCCCTTCTGCCCATGCCAGGGTCTGAAAAGCTACTCCAGCTGCTGTCAGGGGAAGACCTGAGGCTCCTGCTGGTGGGAAGAGAGGGAGAGTTGGTCCTGCAGAGCACCCTCCTTCCAGCACCCTCTCACCCCACACCGGCCACACGCCAACCACGTTCCTCCCCCTGTTTTCCATCACAGTTTCAGTCCTGCTTGCCTTCACTCACTCTCTGGGTAGGATCAGCCAAGCCTGAGCTCAACCCCTCTGCCTGTATTGCTGAACACCTTTGAGGTGGCTCTGCGCTACTAAACCACGTCTTTTCTCTATTAATCACACATCATCGATTCTTCTCAAACCCTAACATCATAATAATGCCAGACAGACAGAATCGAAAAGCCAAACAAGCTGATGACACGACCGTCGGCACGCTGGCAGCAGCAGCAGCCTGCCAGAGTGGAGGTGAGCTCCAGCCTGTCCTCACCCCTTCCCGGCCGTAGCAAGATGTTAAGACAACTTACATGGTTACAGCATAAATATCTACCAAAAAATTAACTTTCTATACATATGCAGCTCTATATAGATCTTTACATACATAAAACACCCACGGACACAACCACATTCATCGGTGCTAAGCAGAGCCATCAGCAGAATGAAACCCTGCAACCTACGACTGCTCCTACCTGTCCCCTCCACCCCTCAGCATCAGGAGATGCTCGGAACAGGAACAGAGCCATTTGCCGTGTCTTACACGTGCCAAGATCCCTTCGGTGCCACGCCGGGCAGCACGGGGCACTCCGGAGGGAAGGTCTCCCAAGTCGACCCTCTCTCTTCAGAGGCCAGGCAGTCTGAGTGCGTCACATCGGCTCAACGCAAGGAGAAAGGCGATCGCTACTTAAGGACGCTTCACGGGGGCTTGGGCACGCTTGCCAAGCTCATTTCCAAGTCCTTGGGCGGGAGGCCCTGGCTGGCACTATCCCGTCAGCCAAGGAATAAAGGATCTATACTCTGCTAGGCACTCGCAGCCCTCCCGCATGCTAATGCCGCTCCCCGACGTCCCAAATGACACAGCAAAAGCATCGCTCGCACAGTGCAGGCAAGTCGGGCAATACTGCTGGAGTTTGGCTTTCTCTGGAAATGTAGACTTGGGCGTGGAGACAGAGACTCCCTTTTTATAAGGAGTCCTGTGGAAAAGATGGGGGTTCATAGGGACAAGTTACTCCTGGGGAGATTCTGACTGGACACGAAAGGAAAATTTTTCAGCAGTGAGAATGATCAGCCACTGGGATATTCACCCCAGGGAAGTGGTGGAGTCCCCAGCATTGGACACTTTGAAGATTCAGCTGGACGGGAAGCTGGGCCAGCTTGTCTAGACCAGGCTTTGGCCAAGAAAGGTTGGACCAGATGATCCTGCAGGTCCCTTCCAATCTGGGACTTTGTGGTTGTTAACTTTTACCAGGTGGAGACACTTGCTCCTTGGAGGAGGAGCGAGGCCTCAATGGGAAGGTCTCAGCAGCTGCCTTGCAGTCAGCATGCTTGGGGTTCACCATCCTGCACCCTGCACCCTGCCCCCGCGTCCGAGCGTGCACGGTGCCAGCAAAGGGCTGCTTTACAAAGTACATCACACGGGAGCTCGGCCACCCCACCTCAGTCCCTGCTCCATGACACTCAGCAGCCCCCAAGCTGCAAAAAAAACCCAAACCAACCAAAAGGTCATGGGAAGTTCCATGGTGCTGCCTGTGCAGGGGGAGCATGGTGGCTCTGTGACACAGGGACACAGAAACGAAAGCCTTTTTAGACCACTCCTCCATACCAGTTGCTGTCATTTGAGGTCTCTTCCTGATGTACAACTGCATGGAAGAAGTATCCCAGCTCCACGGGTACACGAGATACTCCAGCAAGATCAAACACATGGTGACTACAGGAGGGACCTGGGGCAGGGCAGGACAGGGCTACCACATTGTAGTGGTCCATAAGACCACCGCGCTTTACCCTCAGCTAAATTGGTGATGATCAGAACACCTCTCCTGCTTTCAGCAGAAGGACTTTAGAGGACCTTGTGAATCATCAGTAATGAGGAAGGCTTTAGAAATAACTTGTTTTTCTTCAGACTTCTCTCTGCCTGGGTACTCACTCCACCACGCTAATGACCTGACTATATTGGATTCCATGGTCTCCAAACAGCCTTAATTACATGCTTCGTATCTTCCAATATTATGGTAAAATCCATCACAGCCCAGTGTCTGGGACAGTCGGCATTGTCACTCATTGAGATTAATCTGAATATCACAATAAATAGAAATAACAACAGCTGATATTAGGACGCAGAGTATTGTGTTGGATGGTTTTAATGCCTCCAAGCAAAACTCATTTAACAGAACAAAATACAGAATATAGTACATGTAGTTTTACAGTCTTAGCGTTATGAGATTCAAACCCAGATCAATATTTCTTTCACACACACACAAAAAATTAATGCCTCGAAATGATCCCTCCATTTGTCATTCCAAAGAGGTCACCTTATTTCATTTCAAAGAGTAAATTGGGAATTGCACAGCTGTGCTTGCCGCGTGTCTGCAGAGGCTGACACGTCCCAGCATCCTCCTGCATTGCCCCCACGCCAACCCCAATTACCTGCTCATCCCTGGCTCACAGAAGCCCCATCATCCCTCTCTGCCCCTCTCCACGGGCGAGCATCCCTCTCCTGGCAGGGCCAGTCTTCTGCCACAGGACTCCTCATAGCCCCTTCTACCCAACATCCACAGAGAGACGCTCGGAAATAGATAAAGAGATGAGATTATTGCTAATATCGAATTGCACCTTGTCAAGAAAATGAATTTTACCTCCACAACACATTCGTAGCACCACTCTGCCATCAGGAACTCCACCTGGAAACCGTGAAGTCTTGAAGCAAGAGCTTTCCTTCTCTTTTGATTCATATGGAGAAAATCAGATTGTCACATCTATTAACTAAAGCCCAATATTTCAGCAACAGCACAGCAGAGCAGCACGGCTCAGCCTGTTGACATGTATTAGGTGCATCAGTAACAACGAGGACAAATATTTAGAGGCTGATGAAAACGAAAGCTTGCTGGGAAACACGAAAGCCATTTTTTAAAGAGAGGCAAAGAATTGAAGTTCACCGTTCCCTAGTTTTAGCTTTTTGTTAAATTTTCTACAGGAGTCCAGCTGAAAAATGTACAGTTTTTCCCAAAATATCTTTAAAAAAAAACAACCAACCCAACCCAAATCATCACTCTGCTTCCTAAAACCAGATTATCTTATTAGAAGTTAGAGGAGGAAAATGCAATAAACTGGTAATGAGTTCAAAATATATTAGCATCTAGAGAAAAATAGTGCTAAATGATGTCAGTTTTCTTCCCAAACACCAGCAATAACCCAGGAGTCTCCCCATGGCAGATACACTGCAGTCAATTAAATTAGCCATTTACTACCATCTCATTAAGCCAAGTTCAGCAGGAGGGGACTCAGCGTGAGCCTTTGGCTTTGCACCCAGAACCTATGCAAATGGAAACCTTTGGGCCTATATATCCCATATTCCTGCGGGAAGCTTAAGGGAGAGGGGGAGGAACAATCAGTTTGCAAACGCTTTAGCTGCAGAGTGAAGGAGTTTGTGGAAATGGATCAGAAGAGGAGCACAAAATTAATAAAACCAAACCAAAAAAAACCCAAAGATTTCAGAAGCATCTCTTGAAATCACAGGGTGATGCGTTCTGTAAAGCGATCCTTATCCAGCCCTCACCCTTCTGCCCTGTGACTGTGCTGCAAGCCCAGCAGGAACAGGCACCGGTCACTGCCGAGAGCCACATTTCATCCCCTGAGCCAGGAGCTGAGGCAGGAGCAGGATGCCCACCGACGGCAGCCGCAGCACCTGGGCCAGCAACAGCCTGTTGGTGCAGGCGGGTACCACCGGCTCCATCCTCCCGCGAGCGCCCGCCGAGACAAACGCACACCCTTCTCTAAGGAAGGAGCAGCATCTGACTCTGTGCTGAGCGTGTGAGCTGTGCCACTTTCCAGACAATCACGGTTCTCCTGGCTTTGCTGTGCCTGGAGCCGAAGGCAGGGCTGCAACTTTCATCATTCTCATTTAGTACGAAGGTGCCCGCGGAAGGAAATGGAGCCAAACACCTCCAAGGGATACTAAGGGACATTTCAATTTACACTCCCAATCTCCCTGTACTCCTTTATCCCCCGCTGGTTTCTAACAAGTTGCCTGAAGGGGTTTGGTAAGAGACCTCCATGGGCCACAGGAAACATCCCTGATAAACCCAAAAAGCTCTTCAGACAGGAGAGGACAATCGCTGATTGACTATTTAAAATTGCATCCACCGAGGACAGAAACCCGGAGCAGTAATTACTTCATTATTAAAGTTTGTAATGAGAAGCTTGTAGTTCTAGGGAAGTCCAAAAATTAGTTTTCCAGCATAAAAAAAATACATAAAATAAAAATCCGTGTGCTGATATCCCCCATATTGCAGGGTTCTACTCCCAGAAAATATGAAACAGATGAAACATTTGGCAATTTTTTTTTCAGCAGAGTTATTGAATTGCACAGAGTTAAATTTGTGAGGAAAGCTCCAACACTCTGAAGTAACAATATTTTTTTACAATGCGAAACTAGCAGCCTACAAACATATTGCCTTGAACTCCCCGATGCATTTGGAAACAGCTTTCCAAATTGTTTCTGGTTTACTTTTAGAACAGATATTTAATTTACAATCGGCACACTATTTATTGGCATGCTCTAATAGAATCGCGTTTTGGAAAAGTCACTGTATTTGACATACTTGAATATTTATGCATTTCTATCTCCACGGTCCACCACACATTATATTATCCCTTCTGTTGCATTAATCTGAGGCCCTGCAGCACAGACACGGGCCCGTGGTGCCGGGCAGCACACCTGCCCCACACAGCCCTGCTCCCAAACTTCACAGCTTAACAATCCCCCCCCAGCCAGGACAAGGCACAGCCCCTGGAGAGCAGGAGCTCTGGGCTAGAGAGGGATGTGTCAGACAGGCCTGTCCCACACGAGCACCTGCAGGGCACTCGCAGCCCTGCCTCTGAAGAGGATGAAGTTAAGGAACAGGGAGATGCAAAAATAAAGCAGCCAGCCAGAGGCAACCCGCAGCTGGACCCCTTCCAAAGTGAGCCATCGCCCAACTGGAAAGAGCTCCTCTGTGTAGTCTTCATGGATGAGTCAAGCATCCAGCTGTGCTTCAGCACGGGGTCTGACTTGCTGCTGAGGATGGGACCTTGGTGCACAGCTAGGATGCTCTTGGGCACGGTAACAAGTAGCTCGGGGAAGGTCCCACGCAAAGCTCATGGCGGTGACAGGTGACAGAATCAGTGTGACACAATGTTAAGGGTTGGAAGGGACCTTGAAAGATCATCTGGTCCAACCCCCCCAGCCAGAGCAGGATCCTGAACTTGGATGTGAAGCTCCCCC
>JANHFX010009660.1:0-54079 GCA_027560015.1 Chloroceryle amazona | reverse complement strand
TGGAGGGGGTGGGTGTGGGGGTGGCCGGGTTGCGCTGGGGTGGGGCGGGGCGGTGGGGCGGGAGGGGGGGGGGGGGGGGGGGGGGGGGTGGGCTGCTTCCGCCAGCCTTGTTGCTGAGCTGGCCCTAGTCTGATTGTATGGTAATTTAAAATGTACCTGCCACTGAACATAACAGGAAGTACAATTGCAGTAGATGAGTTTCTTGTTCTGTTGAGTGTTCAGAGATTTCTTTGGCTAGGATTATGACTACCTCTGAAGAAATAACTGGATAAAAGAACAAGCTACAGGCTTTCCCAAGCACTAGATGACCTTTTATACTGAGCATATCTTTTCTTGGGTGTTTCAGAGCTGCAGTGTGTGTGAAGTGATTGTTGTCAAATTCTCATTGGCCCACTGATAGGAGTAACTATGGAAAAAGCCAAAATGTTTGATAGTAGCACAAAAGGTGTTAACCCTCTGTACTGTTTGCTGCTTAAATTGAAGGCACTATGCTGAAAGCTATTGAGTCACCTGATACATGAACTGTTTGCTAAAGACTGTGAACAATCAGTGCTTTGTAGAGCTTTTGAGGAATGTTTAGCAAGGTCACTTGCTTGTAGTTTCTGTCCTGGTTGTGTTTTTGCTGAAACTAATCCTTGCTTATAAATGAACCTCTGCAGACTAATTTTGTAGAATTAAACTGGATACAGGTAATGCACAAATACTAGCTCAGCTAATTGCTTTGAAATGTTTCTGCTGAAATGCTTCAACTGCATGTCTTAAACCTTCTTTGATAGACTGCTTCTAAATTCTCTCAGGTCTCCAGGGTGTCTTTCCCCATGCTTGTATCAGTTGTGAATATTTTCATGTCACTAAAGCAGAGAGATGACCATATTCTTAAATTGCAATTCTGTCAAAAAAGTATTGCCTAGAAACAGATCTGAGGCACTGCTGTTTGATTACTCAATTTTGGGCTTTGCAACATAGAGCAGGTGCCTGTGAAATAAGGTACAATTTAATAGTTTTTCTGATTAAAATACCTTAGAAAGAAGAAATGAAGAAAATCCTGTGGCTCTTCCCCACCTGCAGGCAGTTTCTCTTCCCCCTACTGTGTTTCTGTTCTCTCTGCATGTTTTCCAGAATGACTGCTGCTAAATGGCTGGATAGCTAATCTTGATCAGTAGCCACTCAACATTTTTCCTAGCCATTTCCTTTTTCATTGAAAAAAGAAAACATGAAAAGTTAGATGATGGAGTGATGTGTCAAATTCTTTGTACAGGGGCTTAGTTTTACAGATGGGACGTTTGCTTGCTTTTATAGGAAAAAATTAATTCAGCTTTGGTTTCTTAGTGAGAGCAAACAGGCTTCACACAAGTAATCTCCCTGTGGTGAGGGAGTGCCGCTGGGAGCACATGGAGGCAGTGAACAGCTCCAGGAATGGCTTTCATGTAGCACCCAGAGCAAAAGCCCACCCAGCGGAGTCTATATTTTCTGCAGGCATATTTGTCTTTCAGCTGTAATATGTGGTTCTGGAGTCGCCTGCCATTGTAAATAATTATTTACTACACCCAATATACAGAGCTGTGCACATACAGAACAGCTCTTTGGCTGAAACTCTTGATACTGACTTTGAGCTTTGCCAAGCTGACCTGACCTTTCCAAGCTGCTCTGATACAGGAGAACAGGGACTTGATCAGTGTTCTGTTCTGGAGAAGCTTGCAAACCTTTCTGGTATAAGAGATCCTACAAAAATTGGGAGAAAAAGAGCAAGTTTATACTTTGAACCAACACAAGAACCAAGGTGTCACTAAAGGCATTAAGGTTAGCAAATGTATCCTTCTGTATGAAGGGCCAAAAGGAGGATCTTGGGAACTACAGGCTTATCAGTCTCACTTCAGTGCCAGGGAATGTTATGGAGCAGATCATCTTGAGTGCCATCACATGGCACATACAAGACAACCAGGTGATCAAGCACAGTCAGCATGGGTTTATGAAAGGCAGGTCCTGCTTGACTAACCTGATCTTCTTCTATGATAAGGTGACCCACTCAGTGGATGAGGGAAAGGCTGTGTTTGTTGTCTACGTAGACATTAGTAAAGCCTTTGGCACTGTTTCCCACAGCATTTGCCCAGAGAAACTGGATGCTCATGGCTTGGATGGGCATACTTTTTGCTGGTGAAAAAAAAGGCTGGAGGGCTGAATCCAAAGAGTGATGGTGAGTGGAGTTAAATCCAGTTGGTGCTCGGTCACAAGTGGCATTCCCCAGGGCTCACTACTGACGCCAGTTCTCTTTAATATCTTTATCAATGGTCTGGATGAAGGGATCGAGGGTACCCTCAGTAAATTTGCAGACACCAAGTTGGGTAGTATGGAGGTCCTTCATGGTAGGAAGGCTCTACAGAAGGATCTGTCTAGGCTGGATCAATAGGCTGAGGCCAATGTTACGAGTTTCAAGGCCAAGTGCTGGGTCCTGCTCTTGAGTCACAACAGCCTCCTGCAATGCTACAGGCTTGGGGGATAGTGGGTGGAAAGCTGCCCAGCAGAAAAGGACCTGGAGGTGCTGTAAGCACCAAGATGAATACAAGCCACCAGTGTGCCCAGGTGGCCAATAAGTCCGGTGGCATCCTGGCCTGTATCAGAAATAGTGTGGCCAGCAGGACTGGGGAAGTGATTGTTTCCCTGTACTCGGCAGTGGCAAGGATGCATCTCAAGTACTGTGTTTGGGCCTTTCACTACAAGGAAGAAGTCAAGGTGCTGCAGTGTGCGCAAAGAAGAGAAATGAAGCTGGTGAAGGGTCTAGGGAGCTAGTCCTATGAGAAGCACCTGAGGGAACTGGGGTTGGTTACTCTGAAGAAAAGGAGGTTCAGGGGAGTCCGTAATCACTCTCTACAACTTCCTGAAAGGAGGTTGTAGTGGGTGGGGGTCGCTCTGTTCTACCAAGTCAAAACTGATAGGACAAGAGGAAATGGCATCAAGGTGCACCAGGGGAGGTTTAGGACAGACATTAGGAAAAAAATTCTTTGCTGAAATGGTTGTCAAGCCCTGGAACAGGCTGCCCAGGGGAAGTGTTGAGTCACCATCCCTGGAGGTATTTAACATATATGGAGCTGTGGTGCCGATGGACGTGTTTTACTGGTGGACTTGGTAGCGTTAGGTTAATGGTTGGACTTAATGGTCTTAAAGGTCTTTTCCAACCTAAACAACTCTGTGATTCTCTGTATACCTCTAGACTGCCTGTTCCAAGCTTTCTGTGGCAGTCAGTTACACTGCATATTTCTGTCAGTTCTTTTTTGGTGCTTTAGTTTGTTTTTATTTGCCTTGAGAAGGCCATACTTAGAAGGGAAATCTCAAGTAAGAGTCGAGCTAGTTTTGATCTAAGCAGCTATGAAAGCAGACAGAACGTGAGTCCTGCACTGTTACAGTGTGCTATCTCAGCTTTCCCTAGGGGACGCTGGTTTGAAAAGGCAATGGAGGAAGGACTTGAGCCCCATGTGGTTCCTGGAAATTGTGTCCTCCTGCAAGCACGAGGTAGCAGCAGAGCAGCAGGTCTGCTATGGTACAGGCTGCCTTCAGTTGCAGCAACCAGAAAGAAATTTTCCTTGAACTAGTGAACAGCAGTAGCCAAGTGCTTTGTTTTCCTTGTAGCATAGGAAGTGTAAGGTGTCTGGAATGGGTAGTTAGTTTCTTTCATATGAAATAGGAAGGTATTTTGTAGGAAATTTAAGTAGGTGAGTGAGTGCATGATCTGGGCAGGGAAAGAGAAGCTGAGGGTCAGCCTGCAGTGGAATTCATGGAAGAGACCTTGGACATTGACATGGGGAAGGAATGAAGATCTTAACAGTCAGCATATGATGTTTAAGGTGTGCTGCAACTAAATAAGCCTGGCATTTTTTCCTCATACCCTGATGATGAATTAAGCAAGAAACACTGCGTATTTGTGCTCTCGATACATCTTGGTTTATGTTTATTTTCTATCTGTATTAAATTCTGGTTTGCAGCTTAAACTCATGTCGTTCATTTGTGCCATTCTTGCATGCATGAGTGAGCCAATGAGTTAATTATTTAAAAAATAAAATTCAGAAATCCTCTCCTCTGTCTCCCTTCTGAAAATCGGTGTCTTTTTAGTAGAGGAGTTAAAAAATTTACCTCTTCATAGCTTGAATATTTGACAAGGGAAAACTTCTCCTCTAGAAACTTGGGCCTATGTTCTTTTACTCTTTTGACTTACATTTTCTTGGTTGTTCTTGCCTCTTCCCCTCCTCCTGGAAACAAGAGCTGACTTATGTGTGTACTTCAAGATAAATTTTTTTGTTGCTTTGCTTCCACAAACTTCAAGAGAATGAATATGGGACAGCCGCATTCATCAGAGGGGGGAGAGAGGTTGACAGGGACATCCTTGTATACTGTGTCAAAACCGAAAAATGTAACAGATCAGGGCTCACATTTATGTCTGAGCAGCTGCAGTACTGGGTGTAGCAACTCTTCTTTTTTTTTTTTTTTTTTTCCCCCTGGACATAAACAGTTTTTAAATAGCTCAGTATTTCATCCCATGCCTCTTAAATCGTGAGGCAGGCAATAAGCTCCTTTTTAAGAAATGCTGATTTGCACCAGGAAACACTGCACCCCTTAAACAGCCAGTGCAAAGATTTTAACTTTTTTTTTGGCATCTGAAGCTCTTCTCCAATGCAAAACAGGAACTCTTACAAAACAATAGGTTCTAAAAGCATAACTCTAATCCAAAACAAAAACCTTGCGTCTCTTGTCACCATTAAAAGTTAGAAGCTTTTAGGGGAAAAAAACAAACAAACAAAAAACTGCTGAATTAGTTTAGAAGAATCTTGCCTGTCACCAACCGTGTCTAATTCATTGCATGTGTAATTCAAGTACTGCGTGCAAGCAGAAAGCCAAAGCCTTCTGTTTCTAAGGTATGGTTTCTAGCTAAAAGCCAGGGGCAATAATGAAATACACAGATGTCCTCTTTTCTTGTAGGACTTCAGAAGCTTACAACTGCAGCTGGTGCTGAATCACACATACACACCACCCTATCCCCAAATACTAAGGCCTTTTCCACTGAATGAACAACTAATCAGCACTGATGTGGATTAGGTTCCAGAGAAGGTCTGCCAGAGATGGTCTGGGGCTTGAAGGGGTGAGCTCTGAAGGAGTAGCAAGTTGAGAGCACAAAAAATAGCTGGTGTTTGATGCCAGGGAAGAAGAGTGCAAGAGCTTTTAGGTGTTCAGTGGCTCTCTGATGTTTGAAGAGGCAGAAGGCAGTGCACATACAGAGGGGACTATGTTTGAGTTTGTGGGAAAGTTTTCTCTTGAAGTATATCTGTTCTGTCCTTTGAATTAAGGTGATACTGCATTTGTGGACTGTATATGATCACAACACAGTTCAAATTCATGTTTGAAAGACAAAAAGTAGAAGCAGGGTAGAAAATGTGACAAATGATCTACAGATGAATGTGGGTGGCCATGGCTACAAACAAGCAATTATGTAAAGTACTTTTTATACTTATGGATGGGAGCAAAAGCCCTCTCAAGATCATCTTAGGAGGACTGTATTTCCAAAGGACAGCTGTTCAGGCACTTTGACCCTGAAGTTGCCTCTAAGGAGAATAGGATGCTTAAAACTCTGATCTTGTTCTCTGACACAAAGAATGTATGGGCTCAACAAAAGGACTGTTAACTGCAAAAAAAATTAATCAAAACCATCAAATGGTAGATGGCTGCTAACAAGAAGCATTGATACTGCAGCCCACATTATTCCAAATAGTCTTTGGAGACCATTTATAGAATGGTAGGTGTTGGAAGGTACCTCTAGAGTTCATTGAGTCCAAACCCTGCCTGACAGTGCAGGCCACCCAAGAACAGATCCAGCAGGTTTTGAGAGTCTCTAGAGAAGGAGAGTCCACAACCTCTCTGGACAGCCTGTTCAAGGCTCCCTCACCCTCACAGTAAAGAAGTTTTTCTCCATGTTGAGGTGGAACTTATGTGTTCCAGTTTGTGACCATTTCCTCTCTTCTTGTCACAGGGCACCACTGCCAAGAGACTGATCTCTTCTACTTGACACCCGCCCTTCAGATATTTGTAAACATTGTTAAGATCCCCTCTCCATCTTCTCTAGACTAAACAACCCCATGTCTCTCTGCCTTTCTTTCTAAGAGGGGTGTTCCAGTCCGTTCATCATTCTCCTAGCTCTCCATTGGATTTTTTCTAGTATTACCCTGTCCCTCTTGAACTGTGCAGACCAGAACTGGACACAATACTGCAGATGTGGTCTCGCTAGGGCAGAGAAGAGAACCTCCCTTGACCTGTATGTCCTCAGCAAATCTAGGGATAAGTCTAAATTGGGAAAGGTGATTCATGTGCTGAATGGCAGAGCTTCAGTACAGAGGAACCTTGAGAAATTTGAGGATTGAGCTAGCAAAAACTTGGGGAAACCGGGCCGGATACAAGGTCCTATACCTGAGGTGGAATCACCTCATGCATTTGTGCATGCTGGGAGGTGACTGTGTGAGTAGCTGTCCTGCTGAAAAGGAGCTGTTGTGCTGGTGGATGCTCTGCTGAGCGTAAACCAACAAAAAAGGCCACCTGCGTAAGTGAAACAGTGTGATGAAGCTGCTATGGGAAGAGTGTGGCTGATAGATGAAGGGCAGTGATTGTCATTTGCTTTGCTGTGATGAGGCTTCACCTGGAGCACTGTGTCTGGTTTGTTGTTGGTTTTTGTGGGGGTGGGTGTGTTGGGTTGGTTTGTTTGTTTGGTTTTGGTTTTGGTTTTTTTTTTTTGTGTGTGTGGTGTGTTTTTTGGTGGTTGTGTGTTGTTTGGTAGTTTGGTTTTGTTGTTTTTTTTCTGTGTGTGTTTGGTTGGTTGGTTGGTTGGTTTTTTTTGGTCACCCACCTTCCTTGTTCAAGAGTGCTTTAGGGAAACTGGAGATGGTCCAGCAGAGAGGGATGCTGAGATGGTTGGAGGTGTGGACCATGCAGCCTACAAGGAGAGGTTGAAGGAGTTGTGCCTGTTTAGTCTGACAAAGAGGAAGCAAAGCAGTGACGTAATGGTAGCCAACAAATACTTGTCTGTCATCTTTGTGGTTAGTCGTTTTCTTGGTAGTGACTGTAATGTTGAAGAGATAATCACAAGCTGAAGCTTGTCAGGTTAGTACATAAAGTTGGGAAAATCCTTGATATTTTGAAGTATGGTGCAGCACTGGAACAGGTTACCCTCTGGTGTGACTCTTCTCAGTGGGATGCTGCAGTAGCTGAATATATCTTAAAAGCTGACTTTATATGCTTGCAAGACCCATCATAAACTGTAGGAACTAAATGGTGAGGGGTGAGACGATTATAAAGTCAGGAGAAACTGCCACTCCATGTCTAAAAATCCTTGTAAGCTCCACTTCCACAGAAGCTTTCCTTTCTGTCTGCCCAAAAGTGTGTGAAGAGACAAAGTGTTTCTGCAGGAAGTAGAGAATCACCTAATGTTGTATACATTAGAAAGATAATGTCTTCTCTCTGGTTCTCTTGGACTGTTCTTGCTTGTCAGCAGACACAGATATTCTAACTGTGGTGAAGCAACTTGCACCTTTTGTTTAGGTTAACTTTGCCTTGAGTGATGTTCCCTCTCCTAATAAAGTGCTGACAGTTATCTCTATTGCCTTTGCTTCACATCCCGTTCTTCCTGTACTCTCCATGATAGAGGCCAAGGCTTCAAGAAGTTGTACTGTTCTTGCTCTGGCTACGATAATTGTTGTTAACTTTATGCATATCAGCTTCTACATGGTATGTATAAATTGCTCAGAATGTAGCGTAACATGTAAGGGTTGCCTTGTCAGCTCTTCTGTTGAGAAATCCCCTTCATGACCACAAATGAATACACATCAGATCTGTCTGTAATTCCTGTACAGTTCAGCTGATGCAGTAAAAAAACCAAACCTAACACATGACCAACAACAACAACAAAAAGTTAATCAAAACAAACCAAGTGAATAAACCACCCATGATACTTAGCTGTGTACACCTATGAGAGAGCAACCACAACTGTCAGCCTTTCTGAGATGGGGAAGGGCAGTTGATCTGATGGAGAAGAATAAACTGAGCCAGAGGCTTTTTTTGTTTCCTGTCATTCTTTATTCCCATATTTTTGTGTGTGTGTGGATTTGAATGTGATTTTTAGGGAATGGGGAAGTTGCTGACTTTAACAGGCATTGGCTGTAATGAATTCCTTCATATGCAGATTCCCATTCCACAGTGTGGTAGAAGGGCTTCAGTTTTCAGTGTGTTTTAGACCATCAAAACTTCCTTTCTACTGAATGAGTATTTGGCTGTAAGCTCTAGGTACCTCATTAAATGCTAAATTGAGGCCTGATACAACCTCTTGTTTTCTGAAATCAAACCCAAAAATCCCAGGACTGAACAAAACACTGAAAGGCTTTTTTTGATAATTTTGTGTAACAAAAGAGTCAAGAATGCTTGTTCAGTCTCTCTTTTTTTTTTTATGAAAATCTTTCATATCTGTTAGATAACACCACAAAAAAGAAATGCGTCACTAACCTGCTATAAAGTCACATATTGGACTTTTCAGATATATCTGATTAGATTGCTGCCTGGAATTAATTTGCTGGTTTACTGAGACTTGAAATAGAAGGAAGTCTCTGCATGTAAACAGCTCCTGTTCTACTTCAAATTAGGGTTTTTGTATCTCTGTCAGCATTTCAGTGGCAAAAGGAAATAATGCTGTGTATAAGGTGATAGTTATAAGAACACTGTGTCTAATACAGAGGCAGGTAAACAGCTGCATCAAGTTGATCACCATATCTGTGCCATCCAGTGCAGCTACTTGGGATATTGGTTGTCACGGTAGCTGCGCAGCGTTATGCCTGAGCTGACTATAGTTGAAGAAAAGAAGGGGAAAAACAAGTACAAGCAGCTCATTGTGGAGCAGATGAGTTTTTGTTGTGCTGCATTCCTGAAGCTACCCTTCTGCATAATCTGACTCTGGGAGCACATGAAGATGTGCAGCTGGGTGGGTGCTTGTGGCTTAGTGCTTACTACTGGCTGGTTTTATTGGGGGAGGACTTAAGTGCTTAGTTAATGTTGATCTGCAGATGGAAAACCAAGTAATGGTTCATGTAAGTGTTTAATAAGCCAGCAGTAGCATTCTGCCACTCTTTACACTGCTGCTGGTTTGACTTTATTCTCTTTACGAGCAGCCTTTTGGGACCCATTGTTATGCATATCTTATAAAAGCCTCCTTACTGGGTCTATATCTACAGTGAACAAACTCTTTTATTAGTTCTGTGAGGATATATGAATGACATATTAGCTGTTCTTCTAAAGCTGGGACACCTGTTGTTTCATTGCAACTTCGAAAAAGCTTGTATGAAGTGTGGAAATCTACCCAACGGTGTTAATCTTACTGAGCACTTGCCTTGTGTATCCCTTCCCCAGCATCAACTGGTACAGTATCGACCTCTGCATCACTGGGGCAGTCACAGAGCACAAAGTGAAAAGTTTCCCTTTACTGTAATGGAAAAAAGTGTGTGTGAATCGTATTAAGTGATATAGTTTATGGCTGTACACCTAAACAGAAATAGGTTACCATGGATGATATTTTTTCAGGACTACTTATTGCGCTAGAGAATATTGTTTAGTCTTAATTGACCCTGTGCTATTGTTCACAGAAAATAAAATCGTAGACTTACTTGATTTAAAGCAGCATTATATGTAGGATATTTTTTTTTGAGAAAAAAATCAGAATGTTTTGCACTAGCACCTTTTGAGTGGCAACTAGTAGAGGCCATGATTCGCTTTTCAGGACATTCCCATTTGGAATGCTGGCTGTGCATGTAGAAATAAACACCATAAAAGTATATGTGCCTCTTCCTCAATTCCAAAAAAATAGATTGCTGGAACCAGGAAAATGACAGCTTTAGTAAATATTTAGTAACTAGGCACAATATTGGGCAAAATTAGATCTTATGGGCACAGATGTGTAAGTAGCACATGGCCATAGAATTACACATCATATATTTTGTTTGCTTCCTCTTTGAGATGCTGCTAAATAGCAATGACTTTTTCCTGAATGGATGAATGCTAACACGCAGTGGTTTTGTAGCTTCTCCTGTTCGTGCCTCAAAGCACTTGCTTTTTCTCCTTGCATGTTGTCCCAGGATGGTTATTTACAATGGACCCATCAGTACAATTCAGCGTGGTGTCACACGGGGATAGAAGCATAGCTTGCTATTTCTATATCTCTGACTTCTCTGTTGCTTGCTTGCTAGAGAGAAATAACATCTTGTCAACCTGGTCTTGTCATGCTATCTCAGATTCCTACATGTGGCAAAACCAAAAGCAACAAGGCTGTTATAAAAAGGTATCAGGCTTCTGTACAAAGTGAGAACAAGTAGGTTGGAGACCTTAGAGTTAAGAGGGGTCACGGTGGAAATAATAAAACATAATGTTGCTTCAGGAAAGGTCAGTTGGGCCATCTTTTGAAAGTACAAGAAGGAGGAAGTATTGAATAATCACTGAAATGATCATAGGAAATTCTGCTTTCTTATTGAACTTGGTGTATTATGGGATTGTTTTTGCTTTTTAAGCTGTATATTTGAACTGTGTTCAAAACTAGACTGTATAAGGTTGCAGGATAAGACTTCAAATCACAAATCAACCTTTATCTGACTGGAAGGGGGATAAATGTCGTCTTTGGGAAGCTGATCCTTCTTTGGCTGTTTATAGGATTTCCTTACATGTGGTGTTAAGTATTGGGCAAGATACACCAATAGCCAGATGTAGTGGAGGACTAAGAGAGATGAATTGTACTGAGGGTAAGGCTTGTCTCCTGAACTAAGCTGGGAAAGGTGTTAGTGACGTTTCTGAGCAGTGTACATACCTTTGCTCTATAATAGCTGATGGGTAGTAAGCTAATAACATACAGGCTCCTGTGGACTAGCAAATTGTTTATTCCTCTTAATTAGGAGAAATTCAAGTAGTATTTAAAAGCAGATCCTTCTTAAAAAATAAACTTAGCTTGAAATTATGCAGTTGATCTGCTTGTGTGTCTTGGCAGATGAAAGATGGCTTTGGAGAGTTGATGTACAGTAGAGATATGTTGTTCCAGTGTTCCAGCTCAGGGCACTTTCTGCCCGTTGTGATGACAAATGAAGTGTTGAAGTAACTGAGGACAAGCCCCATTTGGGAGGTGAAACGTGTAAGTCATGTAAGAAATTTGCTTCCTTCATGTAATGATAGGTCATTAAGGTAAAGAGAGAAGTCCAGTCAAACAACCTGAAACGAACTAGGCTTTCTCACTCCCTGGTCTCTTACCTGTGCCACTGTTTGGATTTAGTTTCCTCCTACATTCTGAATTTCATGTTGAGAGAGCACTGACAAGGTTATAAGTCTGGAAACTAATAGGAGCTAGACCATCTTTTATTTTATTTGTTCCTCTCTGCACACTGAGGGTGGTCTGCTCACCGCTTTACGTATCACTGTTTTAGTCACCTCTTAAACTGATGAATAATTAAGTATATCTGTTCTTGTGCTTTATGAATGGTGTTCATCCATGTGACCTGAAGACTTGTCCCTTAGTGCCTTATTGTGACAGCTGACCACAGAAATTCTTGTCCTTCATATATTATAGTTTTGAAGCAGCTTTGATGTAGTGGTAGCATTCAGTGCTACTCTGGCATCTAGACACTAAAACTAGAGGAAGTAGGTTCTAGGGATGTTCAGGGTGTTTTGGTTAAAATAATGTATTTTTCCCTTTTCTTATAACAGTCTGTGGCACATTAACAAATAATGAAACTTCAAGAAGTGGGGGATGGTTTCAGTAAGCTCTCACTGAGAGAAATTCAGGTTCAATCACTTGGGATCACTTGCTGCTTTAAGCATTCCTCCTGCAGTGCAGTGTGCGTCTTCACTGGCAGAGAGAATACCACGCTTCAATTCCAGTTAGCTTGCTTCTTACTTCTGGACCCCCAGACCTGGGAGCAAAAGGAGTTTGATGGGACCACAACTCCAAGTTACTTGAATCTTATTTTCAACTCAACATCTTTATGAAACTGTATTTCCCTGGGCTGCATGAAATGTGTAGTTTTACAGTCAATGTAGAAAATCTTCAGAGATCTTCTCTACTATGACTGGCAGAATTGCTTGCAATAATTTTATCTAACCTATTTATTCTTTTGGAAATTATTTGAAAAGCTTTTAGATAGGATTGAGAGCAGACTGGTTACAGGTCACTACTGGATAATGACAAGTCACCTAGTTGGATGATGTTTAAAAACATCATCTAACCAGTGGAAACAGAATAAAGAAAATGTGGTGTGAATTTTTCCAAATACATTTTTAGAAAGCAGAGGTTATGCAAACAATTATGTGACTTAAGCAAATATCCTGGAGAAACAGATTGTGAGCAGTCTGCAGATCCTATTCAAATAAAGATACTTTTTCTGTGTAGTCCTCCCCTCCTGCCCATTTGCCTAGGTTTCTTCAGCGTGGTTGTTCTTAAAACATAGATTGTTGTTGTTTACATTAGCTATATACTTCTGGGAGTACACACTGGCTGTGTTGCTGGGTGGATATGCACAAACAATCCAAAAAGAACATTGACCTCACTTAGGAAAACCAGGCTTTACCAAAGCAGTGGGGAGGAGGCAGGCCACAGAAGTTTGTACAGCTGTCTTTTTCTAGTCCATTAAATCGTGTCCTGACGTTCCCCTTTATCTCTCAGGGAAATACTTTACTCCTCACCAACCCCTCCCTCCCTAAGGTAACTGTAACCATATATTGATCCCAGCCACTCTCCTACAGTTAGATTTTTTGCAGAAGTTCAGAGTTACAGTTTCATGTTTGGAAAGGACCTCCTAGATCAGAGTCCAACCCTACCCATAACAAAAAAACACCTGAGAAAAACCCTAACCCCTAACTACTCTGATCAAACATGACTTGAAAAACAAAAAACACACAAAATAACACCCTACATGCCTGCTCCTGGAGCATGTTCTGAGGCACCTCTTTCTCAAATACCTCCAGGGATGGTGACTCTACCACCTCTGTGGGCAGGCTGCTCCAGTGCCCAACCACTCTCTCAGTGAAGAATTTCTTCCCAATATCCAATCTAAACCTCCACTGCTGCAACTTCAGACCATTTCCTCTGTTTCTGTCAGTAGTTACTAAGAAGAGGAGACCAACCCCCCACCTCTTTACAACCTCCTTTGAGGTAGTTGTAGAGGGCAGTGAACTTCCCTCCTCAGACTCCTCCAAACTAAACATACTCAGCTCCCTCAGCCTCTCTTCAAACAACTTGTTCGCAAAACCCTTCATGAGCTTGGTAGCTCTCCTCTGGACATGTTCCAGCATCTCAATGCCCTTCCTATAATGAGGGGCCCAGAACTGAACATGGTATTCGAGATGAGGCCTCACAAGGGCCAAGTACAGGGGCACGGTCACCTCTCTACTCTTCCTGGTCACACTGTTTCTGATCCGGGCCAGGATGCTGTTGGCCACCTGTGTACACTGCTGACATATTAAGCCAGATGTCCACCAGCACCCCCAGGTCCTTTTCTGCCAGGCAGCTTTCCAGCCACTCATCCCCAAGCTTGTAGCATTGCCTGGGGTTGTTGTGACCAAAATGCAGTACCCGGCACTTGTCCTTGTTGTACCTCATAAAACTGGCCTTGGTCCATCGATCCAACCTGTCCAGGTCCCTCTGTGGAACCTTCCTGCCCTCAAGCAGATCAACACTCTCAAACAATTTGGTGTTGTCTGCAGACTTACTGAGGGTGCTCTCAATCCCCACATCCAGGTCATTGACAAAAATTCCAAACAAGACTGGCCCCAAAACTGAGCCCTGAGACACCCCACTGGTGACCGGCAGCCAGCTCGATTTCACCCCATTAATCACAACTCTCTGGGAACGGCCAGCCAGCCAGTTTTTAACCCAGCGAAGAGTCTGTAGGTTCAGTAACTCTGCAGTGTGCATTTAGCTGTCCAGTGCTGCATAGGTCAGTGGTCAGTCACGTGTGAGTCTGTGGGGGTTGTTACTGTGGAGCTGTGAGGCTTTCTCTTGAAATGCTGGGGTGCAGTTCAGAGTGTGTAACTCAGCACCTCATGTGTCTGGAGCACCTTTACCAGGGCACCAGTGTACCTTCCTCAGGTAGCTTTAAACACTTCACTGGTCAATATTTACATAGTGTGTGTCTCACTTTTGCCTGAAGAGACATTAAGAAGTGGCCAGTCTCTCTTCCTGCCAGTATTTTGTGCCAGATACTGTTTTGTTCTCTGCTTCCCCCCACCCCAAACTTTAGGCTCAATTATCCCGGAGACATCTTGAAAACTACAGACTTCTACTAGACTGCTACTTCTTTCTATGGGCTTCTTCCTGTGTGTCATCCCCGATGGTTGACTCTCCCTGAGCGGTTTGCAATCAAGTTTAATCATTATGCTAATAACTGCACCGTAGAAATGTCTAATTTGTGAACAGATGATCAATTTGACTAATGAATTTACTCTATTGGTAGCGGAATAATGCATGCAGCAGTGGGGATGTAGCTATATCATCCTCTCTGTGCCTCCACGCAAGACTTCAAGGCTTGTGCTGCCTTTCAACCTGCCCTCAGGCTGCAGCGTTTGTGTTCAGGTGCACCTGCCCAGAACGGAGCCAGGAACCCTCTGCTGGGTACGTGCATGTACAAGTCTGAGAGCTGGTCCTGGAGGAGGGGTTGACTGGCAGCATGGTTACTTGGGCCAGGGTCCTTTGCCAGAGTGCTCAGCCTTACTCTGGGAAGGTTTTGGCTAGGGAAGGTTGTGGTTCAGTACAGGGTAAGACTGTCGAGGCCATCTGGATGTTCCCGGCAGATACAATTGCAGTATTTCATATCGGTTGTGGCCAAGAGTAGGAGGGTAAGGGAAGTCCATTTACAGAAACAATGTGCAACTTCCCGTTTTGGTTGAGTGTGGAAATTAAAATGGCAATAAAGAAGTAGAGCAACCTTAGCAATTTCATCTCTGCCCTGTCCCTTCCTCCCCATCCTATTAAACTGGTAAATGTCGTACATTCTTCTTATTTGGTTGCCTGTCTTCTACTTTTACTTAGTATATCCTAAATTACAAGCAGTGTATATGACGCGGTCCAAAATAGTAACACAGTCTTAGGGAACAGAACTTATCCTTCAGAAAGGATAGGTGGTTACTGAAGGAGGTTTGAGAAAGGGGAGGGAGATTGGGTCAGAGATGAAATGTTCTATTCTTGCCTTTGAAAACAGGAGTAGCTTATCGGTTCCTGGTTGTAAAGATAGTAAAGTGACATGGGAGAGCTATGCTGCAGCAATATGATGAAAGGAATAGTATGGGTACTTAGTTAACTGCAGAGTGGAATAAGTGTACTGAAAAGTTTTAAGTGGGATCTGTAATGCCTGGGGGTTGTACCTGCCATCTTATTTTACTGATAAAGCAAAAAACTGGCTATGGCTGGTTATCCTCCCTATGAAGTAGCACTTCATAGTGTTGCAACAAAGTTGTTTGCCAGAGACTTGCTTGTTTTGTACAGTATCTTGAATAAAGCCACAAATTTAACAGTTATTATGGGGAGAAAAATATAATCTTCAGCATTTGCACATGTAGGCAACAAGAGAAGAGAAAAAGAAGTTTCATATGTTTTTGGCACTAAGCCAAGAGCATTTATGCTGTAGAGAATATGAGCTTTAGCCATCCAACAGAGCAGCCGGTCTGTGCTTGCAGCCCAGAAAGCAAGTATCATCCTGGGCTGCATCAAAAGAAGTGTGGCCAGCAGATCGAGAGAGGGGATTCTGCCGCTCTGCTCTGGTCAGACCTCACCTGGAATACTGCATCCAGCTCTGGAGCCCTCAGCACAGGAAGGACATGGACCTGATGGAGCAGGGCCAGAGGAGGCCACAAGGATGATCAGGGGGCTGGAGCACCTCTCCTGTGAGGACAGGCTGAGGGAGCTGGGATTGTTCAGCCTTGAGAAGAGAAGGCTCCGGGAAGACCTAACAGCCACCTCCCAGTACCTGAAGGGAGTTTACTAAAAGACTGGAGAGGGCCTGTTTAAAAAGGCCTGGAGTGAAAGGACGAGGGGTAATGGTCTTAAATTAGAAAGGAGTAGATTTAGATTAGAAATAAGGAGGAAGTTCTTTACCACGAGAGTGGTGGAGCACTGGAACAGGTCGCCCAGGGAGGTGGTTGATGCCCCATCCCTGGAGACATTCAAGGTGAGGCTTGACAGAGCTCTGAGCAATCTGCTCTAGTTGAGGATGTCCCGGCTCTCAGCAGGGGGGTTGGACCAGATGACCTCTAGAGGTCCCTTCCAACCCAGACATTTCTATGTTTTTATGTTGCTCCCTCTGGTCTCCCAGTCCTAGGTATTCCCAAAGAAAGAAGAGTACCCAATGATCCCAAATACTGCATACTCCATTTGGTGATGAGTGCAAACAACCTTTACCTGACAGATACTCAAGCATCTCCAGCTTCTTTTAGTTCCCACTCTGATACTCACTCTGGTGCAAAATTCTGTTTTTAAAAGCTCAAAGTATTTGTCTGACAGATACAAATAGACTGCGAAAATGGCAGACTGTCAAAAAAGGTTCCTCTCCTTTAAACAACACTGATGAAACAAGTAAAAATAACTCCTCATTGCAGAGTAACCTCTTTACTTCCAGTGTCCAACATGCCCTTCCTTCTGCGTCTGCCAGCATCACATCTTTAAGAAGCTCACAATGCCAATTTCTGCTCTAGGTAACATTAGACTTTATTATTACACTCATTTTACAAATGGAGAAGCCAAGGCAGTGGCAGATGAAACAAATCACAGCTATTAAGATAGAGGGAGGATCCAGAGCAGAACCCCATATTCTTTGCATGTTGCCTGCTGGACTCTACCAGAACTTGCTGGCTACGAACACCTCCACTGGGCTAGCCTGAAGGACCCAGTCAAAACCAAAGACTCTTAGATCAGGTTAGCAATGTCTTGAGAGTTAAGTGACAAGGAAGGCTGTAGGAAATAAATAAAAAAAAAAAAACCCAAACTACCCTAGCAACATGACTCATATCTGGAAATGAAGAGAACAGCCATACCACATAAAGATCAGAAACAAGTAGAGAAAGGGAAGCTATTAAGTCCTAACTCTGGGAGGGAGTATAGCAGCTAGGTTTATGAGAAGCTGGATTTAACTAATACATTCCTAAAAATCTGGGCTGTGCCTTCAAGGAAGTTTTCTCTCACAAGATAACTACATGGGCAGCTCCAGGCCTTCCCACTACTGCCAAAACCAGCACATGTCTCCCCACATCTCACTGCCTGAATCAGGAAGGATCAAATTCAACCCTCATGGATTCCAACTGGGACCTCCCAATGAACAAATTTTTCAGACAGTTTGCAGAGAACCACCACATTATAAATTAATTGTCTCTACACACTTCACTAATTATTATTCTCATTTTCTGATAGGTCCATTAATCTCCCCTTTATAGCTATTGCCAGAAACCTCTGGCACATGCTATTGGCATTGCTAACACACTTAGTGTATGACTGCCCTTGATCACCCTGTCTTTCTACTCTTTTTTCATAAAAACACAACTTGTAAGATTTGGTTCTGTGTTAGAGACCATTTATAACTTGTGGGTGTTCTGGCTACTCTGTTCTCCTTTCCACCTCTTTTATATCCACACACTTTCATTCTGTCATCTTTATTCACAGGCAGAGAAAACACTTTGCAGGTACTTGATAGCAGCCTGTTAACACACTTTCAAGCCTTTGCTGTTTAGAACATGCCAATTTGGAACAGGAGCTGTATTTCACCTCTAGGCATCATCCTAACATTATAAATAATGTACAAAACATTGTAAGGATTTCAATATCCTTACTTTTCCCTCTGGACTCTTAAAACTATCATCTGAGTTTTTAATAATCTACTTACTTAAAGTTTTGTGTCATGTCACTCTTCAAGTGATTCCCCTGGGAAGACAACAGACTTGGTCTGTTCAAGTCACTTGTAATGACTAAGCCACAAGTAACAGCAGATGAAAAACCTCCAACCTTCCATCCTGACTTGTGACTAATTTTTATACTGAAAAAAAACAACCAAAAAACCCAAAAAACAAACAACCAAACCCAAAAGAACACAACATAAACCCCACCCACAGTATGGCTTTAATTTTCTAGAGGAGGAAAAAAACTTACAAAATACTCCAAGTAGATACAATTCTGTTTCAGAACTAATATCCAGAGTTCCTAAGATGGGAACCACTACTCCTTACTATGCATTCAAGAAATTTGCTGCTACAAACATTTGCTTGAGTCTGATAAACTCTTTCTCCAGTCCATGTAGCACTGCTATGTAAGTTCAATTTCAGTTTGGATAATTCAGAGTAATCCTATTATAGAAAGGCACAAACCACAAAGTTCTGTTCCAGATGACATGTCAAAGTTCAGGAGCACTCGCAAACAGGACTTCTAACTTTGGTCTAATTCTGAATTAGTATAGATTTCAGTTCTTTCCTAAAGTATCAACAGTATGGCTTTGAGTGTCTCCTTGCTGTGGTATTTTAGAGGCTGCCAAAGAGTTAACATGCTTATGTCTTCAAGACCTGAAATCTGTCTCACTAAAGGCTCTATCAGTACTGGTATTTTGATAGAGCCCACACAAATCTACACAGAATGCTTGTCTGTGACCTTACCACATTTTTCCCACAAGGAGACAGAATTTATGGCATCCCATTGATTTTTTCCCAATCCATTTTGATTCAGAATTGCCATTTAGTCTGTTGTGTATTTATCTTTTTTTCCCCCAATTCTGCCTCACTTATTTCTTTAGAAGATACTTAGCCCTGGGAGCATATCCTAGCAGTCTCAATAGAAAAAAGAAGAAAAATGAAGTTTTCTTCTGCTGTGATTTAGTATGGGAATAACAAGAATACCAGGGCTCATCAGTAGGTACACAAACAGGCTGAGCAAATACAATCATGTTGGGTAAAGGAGCATATTGTTATCCATATATTATATTTTCATGAGTATAACTAGGGCCCCCTGGCTCCCTGCTCTACAATTTAACAGGAGGAAAGATAAAAATCTGTATGAACTAATGCAGAGAAAATAAACCCCCAGACTTCAGTTTTCTGAGCCCCACAGCTTGGTACTTTCCTTCAGTTCTCCACTGCCTCCAGTGCTTTGCGGGTTTCTGACCATGTATTTCTAACAGCATTTTTAAAAGGCAGTATGTAACTCGAGACAGGGGTTACGTGTGGGAAAATGTGGTTTTATCCTACAAGCCCAGAGCAGATGTACCAACCTTGATACAAAAGAAGGTTATACTAGTACAGAATATTTCCATTCCTGCACAAAAGGAAGGCATTCCCATACAAACTTAAACCAGATGGCACAGACGTGCTCACGTGGAGGTTTGTAACACTTCAGCAAAGCGTGTGTAGACTAGGTGTTGGACTTCCCCAGGTGGTATTGAGTCACTTGATAAAGTCACTCATCATTTCACTTTACTGAAATTTTGCTCCTGCTTTGAGCATTACTCCTTGATTATTCCTACCTTTCCAAGCTGTGGTCCTGTTTTGGCCCTCATACATTATTCTTAGTGATAAAGATTTCATTTTCAGTTTTGCTGCCACCACTGGATTTTATCACCTGGTCTGAAGGCTCCTCAGAATTTACTAGCTTTCCCATGGCTCCACAACAGATTTTTTTTTTTTTTCCTTTTGCTTCTAACTGCACATAACTAGGAGTTTCCTAGAAACCAACTCTTTTGCCTTCCTGCAGAAATTCTTTGCTATTCATTAAGCAGGGGTTGCCACTACCTAGAGGGAGAAACTAGCTATAATCTATGCACTGGCTAGAGGGAATGTCTGCCTGGGGAACCCCCTCAGCTCCCACAGTTTGTACCCTGCAGCTTATAGCCAGAGAAGAGAGTGAAAATATCTAGATCTTTGGTGTGAAATTCACCCGTTAACACGATGAGTGAAGAAGTGAGAGTGATTTCAGGTACATCTAGAAGCAGCTCACTCTGGATGAGGAGAAGTGAAGCAGCTTTAATGCCAGCCTAGGTAGACATACAGTCTTTGCTCCAGTCCTACAACTGCTCCAGAGGAAGCCAGACATTAAAGAAAGAAGACTGACCCAGGAAATCATTCACCCAGCTTTTACTTTACCATCAGCATTTTCTAACAGTTAGATATCTATCTGAACACACACCCTGCCTTTTCCTCCAGCTCTGCATAACAGGCATTAATCAGGCCCCTCTGTGTTAGCTTATGAAGTCCCTGTGAGACCTGTCCTGTTGCTGGTGTGGAACCACGAGTTTCACTGGAGCTGCCCTGGCCTGAATAAATTTCCCTTGTCCTAATCCAGCCTAACAAAACACACACAAAAAAGAAAAAAAAAAAAAAAGAGAGAGAAGGGAAAACCAAGAAGGAATAAAGGAGGAAAGACTGAAAGGTTCTGGAAATAGCTGGGATTGTTCATGCTGAGCTATCGGGCCCTGAAATTTGAATAATGCATGTTCCATAAATCTAAGTGTCCCTGCTTGCCACGTTTTAGAACAGGGAGCAAAAATAATAGCTACTGTCCACACTTATCACCAATAATAAATTACAGGGCTCCTGTGTGTGGCAGCGATTAATGCAAAATGCAACCCAAAACACATAACTAAATAAATAGATAGTTTGACTTTCCTGAGGGTTATCTCTTTCCTTTTCTACTCCCCTCTCAGAGTCTCCTTCCAGCCAAAAACTATGCTGGGAAAGACCCATCCTTGTGCTGTATCCCCTTCAGACAGACAGGCAGACTAACTCGTGGTTATCCTCAGAATATACACCAAAGCAGTAAATGCAGCATACACACCTCTGAAAAATGGGAGACAGCAATGCACAGCTTTTGTTTTTTCTGGAAGACTACAGTCTTCCCAAAGCATCATCTACCCCTCAAAACAGGGCATAGATTCATGGATGCACCTCTCCAAATGTAAGGTCCACACCGCTTCCCTGGGATCACATTCTGATCTACAGCTGTTGCCTGTATGAGAGACAGAGCATTCTTTAGGCAGCTCTCCCTCACCTTCAACTTCAGTTAACTAAGGAAATGCTGGGGTGCTCTTTGGCCCCAAAGCCGTAGTATGGTAGCAGGAAAGTCACTTGAAAATGATTCAAGGATAGAGTGTGAGGAGCAAAAGGGGCTATAGCAACTTCATTCTAGAACTGGCTTTTCTGGTGTAAGACTTCCCTGTAAGGACTCCACTGTGCCCTCAATTTCACTTGGTCTGGGAATTACAAGCTCAAGCAAAACACTACTCTTGATTCCCCATACCTGCTCAGCAGACATGGGTCACCATTGCAGGGATAAGTGGATGAAAGAAAACTCAACAGGCAATAGAGAAATCCAAAAATAATTGGTAACTCAAAAGGAAGGTGTGTGCAGCTACCCAGGATAAGTATCCAATTTAACAGTACAAAAAATCTCCCAACAAAACCAAGCTCCCATTCGCTGAAGAAATTTATCTCCCTCAAATTTAAAGGGTTAGATAATTGAGACAGCGTGGGAATAGACAGACATTAGAAAGTGACCAAGCACTTAAACAGAGCTGTAATCACTGCCAGACCTTGGCAGGTCACAGGTAACCAACTGTATCCTTATTCTTTCTCTTAACATTTTAATTCTGACATACACAATTCTGGTGGAAAAATGTTTTTCCTTTTACATATGCTGCCTTCTGTGCTTTGTTAGTGTTCTCCCTCTGAGGGAAGGGTGATCTGTCTCTACAGAAATCTCTTTTGAGTAGATGCAATTTCCCCTTAGAAAAGACATCCCTGTTTATAGCATGGGCTTCTGCATAGAGCTGCCTTTGGCATCTTCCCTTTGTAACTGTGAAGCAAGAAACAGAGCTGGAAAGGTCACAAGAATCAGAGCAGACCCCAGGAGAAAGGCTTCTGAAACATCTGTAAAGGCAGCTCAGATGGGGCTTGAGACCCAAAGTACAACACTGTTGTACTGTCTGTGCTACCTGTCATATGCCTTCTTCTTCATGCAAGGGCCCTGTGCTCTTCTCCAGCTCATCAACTTAAGTCTTCTTGCTCGACTGAAGACAATTCAATTTACAAAAGCAAAATAAGAAAAGAAATTGTGGGCTGAAGACACTGAGGGTGAGCTAACTCACACGAATAAGAGCAGGAAAAAAAGGAAAGCTCATACACAAAGCAGACACTATTATTATTATTATTATTAGCTATTCATTACCCATACGTTGGTATTATAGTAGGATCCAAAAGCCTCATTCAGTATCAGGTCCCCATTGTGCTAGTCTCTATGCAAATACAAAGAAAGCCAGGAAGAGCTCACAGTCTAATTTAAGACAAGACCCAGCAGGTGAATGTAACAAAAATTGGAGGAAGGGAGGATAAGAAGCCCATGTGATTTCACAGGCTAATGGTACATTGCTGAATGCTCATTCCTGGGAGATCTGAAAGGTTATGGCTTAATAACCCTCAGGGATGCTTCTTGCAGCTTTAAACTGTGAAATCTTTGACCTCCTGGGTAACTGCAGCACAATAATATTTCCTTTAGTTAAGTGAATGTCTAAAATGTGCTTAATCAGTAGTCCATTAGCTCTCCACTTGCCTCATTAACATATCTATGGAGCAGGTAATGCTCTCCCACCCCCACTATGTTTTTCTTTACATTTCAGTTTCAAGTACCGCCAGACAAGTAGTGATGCCTTGGAGTCCCTTCCCCCCAGAAGCATTTTATTTCATCAGTCCATATGTTTTAAATATATGGCACTGTCCCACTACAGGTTTCCTTGGCATTAAGAGGTGTCCTCTGCTGTCTACTTAAGCATTATCCATTAATAATCCTTTTTTTTTATATATATATATATGACAGATTTTTATTTATTTATTCATTCACAGATGGTGGAAAGAAATCAAGGTTATTACTGAACAAAATACCAGCACTGGTGTTTTTGGCAGGCAAAATCTACCAAGGACCTTCTTTAGAGAGCATCTATAGCATGGATCCCATTTGTACAGCCTCTATGATAAGTTATTTGCTGTCAATTAGACTGAGAAAATCATGACCTTGGCAACCACTAGAAGATAACCTTTACATACAGTTTATTTTCATAAACGGTGAGTCCAGCTAGTCCAAATAGAAAGCTTACCTACTTCTACTGCTTTCAGCAAGCTACGTCAGTCCTAGTCTTCCTCAAATATGAAGTGACGATAATATTCACTCATCTTCACAGCCATTAAAAATTAATTCAAAGGTGCGTGTGAAGAAGTTTGGTACTGAAAAGCACTTGACATTCTTAAACATAGCATGAAGTTCAAAGCAACCCTGATGAAAATAGTTTGATACTTTTTTTTTTGGCTGGTATTTTGACTTTTGCATCAAAAAACTGCTTACCTTCTGGGTCTGTGGTATACAGAATGCTGCTCATAAGCACTCAGTATGTAAAATGTAAATACACTTTAGCTGAAAAGTATTTAGTGCTGTTTCTGTGCTGGTTCTTCTCTACCCTTTTACTGTGGAAATCAAAGCACCTTCCACTAGTGAGGCAATGATGCAACTAACATCTGTCATGGATCGTTTTTTCTTCCCCTCATTTGTTCCCCTAGATCAACTGCAATACATCTGAGGGGGGAAAAGTAGGGTTGCTTGTTTTTTTGTGTGAGGGGTTTTTTTTTTCCTTTTCTTTTTTTTTGGGGGTGTGTGTTTGTTTTTCTTCCCCTAACATCTCTTTTATGTGTTTCACTGATTGTATACATGCAAATAATACTCAAGAAAGGGCAGAGGAAGCCTATATTACGCTTGCAAGATTTGCAATGGCCATTCATCCCATGTCTTTTGACAAATTAGTGGACACCAACTATTTCATACCCCAACCAAATCTAAACTTTCAAGAGAAACCTCTGCTCTGCCTGAGAATCAGAGAAGTGAGACATGGCTTGCATCTTGACAATACGTTAGTGATATGGTTTCCTCTTTCAGGACAAATATTAAAACTTTGATTATGACTTGATATTGTGCAGGAAAAGCAAAGCTCACATGCTTGTCTCTGTCTTTTGAGATCTAAGTGAGTAGATGCAGCTCTGGTCTGGCCTCTTGCTGACATTCAATTCCTAACCAGCTGGTTTTGTCTGCACAGTCATCTCACCCAAGAGTTAAAAACTTTTGTCTCAGGTGCAGGATAATGGAGTGGGAGACATGTCACTTGAGTTCATTTAATGATTGCAAAGGGATGTCAGAGACAACAGAGACATTTAGCAGGTATATACTCTCCTATTCAAGTACCTTGGCAAGTCCTCCTGTAACATCCCTGAGCAGCTGTTAGTATCGTGAGCCATGTAGACTAGGCATCCCTAAAAGGTCTAGTGCAATCAACCATGATATTTAGATAATCTCACATAAACCACAGCTCTAGATACATCCATTTTATGCTAATATGAGATCACATTCTTTCCCTGCAAGACAACATCATAGTGGATGTCTAACATTTACACCCAAGCTTACCTGAGCTGAGGTATAAGCAAAGAGTAAGCCTGATTAAGAATGAAGAGGGTAAAAGACAAACTGGAGAATAAATATGTCATTGCTACCTTTAAAGACACTTCCAAAGACCATCCTCCTAAATTGGATACTTTATGTTTGAAGTTTGAATAATACAGGTTATACAAAGTTGTAAATTAACTTCAGGTAAATCTCTGAAGCTCAGATATAGAGTAAGGTGGGGAGAAAGGCATGTTTCCATCTCAGAGGTCAGCACTTTGCTCACTATTTGGTTTGAATCACATTTAAGTAGCTCCTCCCAATATGAGTCTTCACTTTTTTAAAATTTTTTGACTAGCACAGATCTACCCCCATAAAACAAGGAGCAGGACAGAGGCTTAAAATACCCGTTGTCTTCACAAGCATGCAGTAATGAATGGTTTCTCTTTGCTAGGCTCTTTCTTTGCTATTTTATTTGAAAGCCAGCCAGCCCCTTTAGTCTATGAATTGGGTTTGCTAATTTGCGAGAGGTTGGAATCATTTCTCATGTTAAGAAACTCAAGATAAACATGCTGCGCTCTCTCCCTTTTTTTGCTTTCTTGATGATTTCTTTAATCTACAATAAATGTCATTTTGGACTTAAAGTCCTTGTTTTGTGCACAAAGACATTAAAGGCCAGCGTGGAGAAGTGGGCCTGCAGAGTCCACACTTGCTAGACAGACACTTGACAAATAGCTTGGAAGTGGAAGTCAGCCCAAGGGAACTGGGTGCTGAGGGTTAGAGATGGCATTCTGGGAAAGCATGTCTCTGTAACCAGAAGTTTCAAGCTTCCCTCAGTTCTGGGCAGGCTGCCTGAGGCATCAGGGATCGCTGTAGTCCGGAGTGGCCTTAAGGAAGCTGAATACTGCATTTTTATCATTCCCTTACTGCTTTTCTTTTCCTCACTCACTTTTTTTTTTTTTTTCCCTAGCTTTTTCCTTTATATAGAAAAGGGAGAAAATAAGTAGTACACTTTTTTTTTTTTGGAAGAACCTAAGCCAACCACAAGGGCTTGGATCCAAGCAAGCTGGAACTGCAGGAAGAGGCAAAGCCAGACTTACCCCCTGGCTTTTCACTTCAGGGCAGCTCCCAACATAAGTATCCTTTGGTATCTTTTGTCTTTGGAGAGGACTGAATTTTCCTCTGACTTCTGCAACTCAAGACCTTCTCACTGTTTTCAAACAATGGTCCTGGAGGAGACCCTGGATCTATGGCGTGACTCACACTACAGGCCTTCAAACTTCTGTGGCTGACTTGAGGGTTTCACTAAGTCTGGTAAAGACTGCAGCATTTCTCTTTTACTTGCAAAAGGGCAAATGCCAGCTTGAAAGACAGATTCCTATAAAAGCTCTACTACTTCTGGATATACTACCCCCTGGCTCCAGCAGTGCTAAAAAATAAAATCAAATAAATCAAATGGATTAAACAGACTTCCTTGTCAAGAAACTAATAGCACAAAGCCAACGTTCCTGGGAAATGTGAAGTATTTTACTTAGGTAGGTATGTTTTAAGATTATTTCAGCATCTTCCCTGTGCAACTCAGTCTGTATGTCAGCTTCTACCTCCAGTGGCCTTATTACACAAATGGCAGCAGAAACCTTGGGCTTCTGCACCGTTCTACAATTGCTGCACAAGCACAATAAAAGCCAAGCACCTCTGTTAGTATCAGGCTGATCAGAGCTGTTTCCAGGTAAACTAGCAAAGAAAAACTAGCAAAGGGGTTATAGAATTTATTATTTTTTTTTCCTTTTCTCTATGGTAACTCATTTTATTGTTCTAGTTTAGTGTATTGTAAACAAAGTTACCACTTAATAACACTACATGTTCAGGGAATAACGTAGTAACTCCCTACATGCACACACTAGTTGAGCAGAGAACGGCACAAATGGGACACATTGCAGATATCTCACACAGAGCTGCATGCCTGGACCTTTGGTTTTGCACCACAACAAGGTAGAATATGTAATAAAGGGAAAGAGTTGCAATGGGATTTGAAAAAGATAACAAGAAGGAATAAAGCAAAGTCAGGCGGGCTATACATCAAAACTATGCAACAATTAAACTGTGAAATCATGTGGAAAATATTTGAAAAAGCAGGAGAAGGGTCAGACTGCATAAGCAGGTAACAGTGCACTGAAGAACATCATCTAGCGATACCCAGCAAAAACTAAAGCACATTTCAGCTCTTTTTAGTGAAGTGACAATCCTTTTGATTATAAACAAGTTTTGGTATGCTGGTTTTGTTTTTTTGTGTTTTGTTTTTTTTTGTGTGTGTATTTTTTGTGTTTTGTTTTTTTTTTTTTTAATTATTATTATTTTAATGTACCCTGGTATAACCCTAAGTTATCCATTTGCAGAAGAACTGAAACAACAGCTATGATAAATACCAGCTCCTCTCACAGGTCTCTATGGGTATTGACTCTGAAGCCTAATTATGTCAATTTAAGTGTTGCTATTGTTAACTTGTTTTCAGCCATTCATTTCAACAAAAAAAGCTGTCTTCCCTCGAATAATGGGCAGAGTTTCAGACTGGGGACAGAGCACAAATGAAATAATTGACAGTACCCTCCCACTCCAGCTCTGGCTGGAAGCCAAGATAGGTGGCAGCATGAATAAGGAAACCTAATGGTAAGCACATTGGTATGGAAACCTTTGATATTTGCTTGTCACAAGGCATTACAGACACTGTGTGATTTTTCTACCATTGTGCATGTGGTGCACGCTGATGGCTACTTCTCAAGGGGCAATATGGTGCCTGTTCTCACTAACATCTAATAATACTTTCCTCCTTCTCCAAGTGCTGGAAGTCAGTCTTGGTGGTCCAAAGCTCCCATGCTTCTATCTGGATGCTGCATGCTGCCTGGCAAGCTTACTGATTAGACTGCAAGCCGCTATTTAATAAATCCTGTTATTCACCTTGCCACTGCCTGAACTTGCTGCCAAGTGTCCTCACATGTTAAGCCCCAGTGCACTCCTCTATCCTCCATTCCAGTAATGCAAAGCAGTTTGAAATGAAGTAATTAAAACAGTCAGACAATGCTTTTAATGTGCATACTAGTAAGGCCTGAATACTCGCTGACCTTTATGAAGATCAAGCCACAGGTCAGATCAGGCCTTTGTCCCTTTCCGGGGGGGGGTGGGGTGAGGAAAAAAAATATCAGTGCACTAGACAGAGAAACAGCCCTGCTTTTCTGCAGGATGATGTGCCATCTTCCTTGTGCTGTGCCTTCATGCTGTCAAGCATAAACAGGTCCTGGCACCTGCCTGCCCTCCTTCCTGGAGAGGCAATACAAACATACAGCTACATGATGCTACTGAAGGCCAGGCAATCACACCAGGTGTGCTCTCCTACAGTGCGCAGACTACAGAAAGCACATCAGACATTCTTTCTGTTCTGCACCAAGGTGTCAAGTGATGTACATCAGAGAAGCCAAAATTGCAGTGGAGCCTGCCTCAGTCCTCATGCAGCAGGAGAGCTCACCTCTCTCCTTCCTTCTCCCAGTCCAGATGATTAACAGGGCAACTGGCACGAGGATACTCTCCTCCAACTTCACATGCATTTTAGGTGCCTTCTAAGAAAATATTACAGCCAAAGGCCCTGGATATATCCTTTACAGTAGCTATTCACTAGATTAGGAATTTGAGGTGCAATGACCCATCCAAGACAACATGATTCCATCCAGCAAAGGATACATTTGTAACCCTGGTGTTTTGCAATGCACTTGGCAATTCTGTGGGTGGAGTAGTCCCAGTCTCTGCTTCTGATCAACTCTGCTTTGCATGCAATTCTGACAGGGGAAGAGGCTTAGCTGCCATTCTTTTTCATCTGGATTTGCTGTGTCCTAATTTTTCTACAGGATACACAGGGTTTGTTTCAAATTAATTGCATCTGCAAAACACATTCTTTAAGCTTGTAGATGCGATGGAAATAACTTTTGTGCGTCAACAGTTCTGTAAGGTAGAGTCATCCATTGTCAGTGACAGACAACTCTTGTATTAAATCAGAGTGCACAGCTTTATAGGGGACCAAGCAGAACACAGATCAAGCACTTTCTTTACCAATTTATAAAACTGCACATTCTGAATTTACTGAAAATAAAAATAATCTTCCCCCAAATTAAAATGGAGATGATTTCTCAAAAAAAAAAAAAACAAAAAAACCCACAAAAAACCAAACAAAAACAACAAAACACAACACACCAACAACATGACAAACAACAAAACAAAACAAAAAATGGAGTCTAGTTTAAGAATGAAAGTCAGTATTTTCCATTGTGGCAGTGACTTGAAAATGATTCTGAAATAATACCCATACTCTCATCCCTCTATCTAAAGCTCTTCTCAAAAAGAATTCGGTCATGCAGGCAGTTGCCAAATGTCCTCAGGTAGAGGAGATCTTTCTTGCAGAGATGCTTCCAGCTAGTGCGGAGCTGAATCTGATGTGAGTGGATTCCTCCTGCAGGGCAAAGGGAGTGCAGGAGGTGAGACAGGGTGCAGCTAGAACACTACTGCTCTTTGGTTCATCTTGTTTGTCACCAGGGGCCCTGGGGTCCTACCCAGATGGAAGGGTTTAAAGAAACTCATGGGCAGTATTCCCTCAAGCTGCTTTTAAATTATACACGGAGGTTAGCATACAATTGACTCCTAAACCAAGGAGCAAACCACTCACTTCTTTGTTAACACCGTCCTCAGCTGCAGACTCTGGCCAAAGTGGAAAATCTGTACCAAGGAGCATATTCATGCAGCACGTCCGCAAGTCAGGCGGCGGGGGGGGGGGGCGGAATAAATCCAAGTTTTTATAACTTGACTAATATTCCTCACCAATTTAGAAACAGACTTGTGGCTCATCTTTCTTAATTTTCTGTTATATTTTCAGCCAAAAAGACTTCTCCTTACATATCTACTAAAGCCACTGCACCTGCTGGAACAAACCAAAACTGCAGTCACAGAAGGCTGGATTTTATTTCCTTCCAGTCATGGAAAAATATTCAGGATCATTACAGCCAACTCTAAACAGAGAAAAAAGCGAGAGTCACCTTTGCAGTGAGGCAGTTTGGGTTTGTTTGGTTTATTTTGATGATTAGAGGAAACAAATAATTTCCAATTCAAACATGCTGCTGCATTGTCACAGAATTTTAATGCTCATATTAGCATGTCGCCTTAATTCTTCAATTTATTTTTTTAAACTTGTGTTTTTAACTTTGGAAGTTTTCCAAAAATGGGGGCTAACTGGATTTTTTTTTTAGGCTTTTTAGTGAACTAAGGGCTGTTAGAGCAGTAAGGATGCAGAGAGTGAGTTAAGGGAAAATAAAAAGGAGAGACTAGCTGTGCTCTCTTTTACCTTTAATTTCAGAGGAATCTCAGAGGACAATGTTGTCTTCTGGGGCACGATGCAGAATTCATGCTTGTAACTGGCTGGGCATACAGGAAAAGGGTCCTGGCCCTTAATACTTGGGCTGAAGAATTAGTGATGGCAGTGTTGCATTGGGTTTAAGTGAGAACCACTGTGAAACAGCTATGAATTTGAATTTCACCTAGATCAAAGAGAGGTCTTGGTGTAGATGCAAAGTCTCAAGTCATTTCTGGGACCTAAACTTTTCTCAATCTCAGCATTGTCCCTCTGCATGATTTTTGCATTCTTCTAAGAAGAGATAGGAAAACTGGAACCTGTTTGCTCAGTGCCTGCTGAGAGGACTGTCAGAGAGGGATCCATTTGTCAGCACTCCTTATAAGAAGGGAGGTTGCATGAAACAGGCTCTCGCTGCAGCAGGAAGCAGCATCAGGCCATGCACACTTCCAGCAGGAAATGCTGGATGGCCAGCTAAGGCTAATTATGTTTGGTTAAGATCTCTAACACAGCTCCAGCATGGGTTAATGTATAGGATCAAAGTACCATGAATGTCACTTTTTCTTCTGCACTAGCATTGTTCTCTGTACAACAGTGTACACACACATCCACAGGGCTTCTCTGCAAACAAATGAAAATCCCATGACCATCAGGTCACCGTCGTGTAGAAGGCCTCCTGCTTTATGCTTGAGCCTTTCTCTCACCTTGAAGATTTCAGCTAGCAGAGATGACATATTTGCCCATCTTTCCCTGTAGCAGCCTGGGAATACAGCTCATTCTCAGCACTTCATTAAATCAGAAGCAAACATGGGCACAGGGGACAAGTGTCCTAGAAGACAGAGAAGGGACCTAACACTCTCCATCAGCAGAGAAAACATCTTGGTCAAATTTTCAGAGAGCTTTCTGCAGGCTTTCTGTCCCCACAGGAAGCAAGGGGCAGGAAGGGCACTTGTGCCTCTTAGGAAATGTGAGGGGAGCCCCGTGAGCACACTCTCTCTCTCAGCAGAGAGCAAAGAGCAAGGGACAAGACAGGGGAGAGAGAGGAAACCTGTAAAATACATTCCTCCCAAGTGGGACTGATGGGGGGGCATTTATTCCTCAGAGTGATATTTACTGCCTTCCCACAATGTTTGCACTGACTGGCAGCTCTGGCTAGCTAGACTGCTGTGTCAACATCTGTAGGTGTGAGCATGGGGCTGCGTGAAAGGCAACAGAAGACAGGCAGAAAAAAAAAAAAAAGGGAAATAGTTTTTCCTTTTTGCCTTTTTCTGTATGCTTTTTGCCTTCTCCAGAGTAAAAACTTTTTTTGTGCTGATACCAAGAGGAGATTCCTAATGACTAATTGATTTTGCTGTCAAATGCAGGAAGTATGTGCACAAGCCATGTATGTGTGAGGGGTATTGGCTATTTTTTTCCGAACACTAAAACTCTTTTTTCCCCCCTCCTTAGATTCCCAACAACATGTAAAAAACATGTGCACAAACAAGGAGGGGAAGAGAAGCAAACAACAACAACAAAAATAATAATAATAAAAAAAATAAAAAGCATAAAAACCTAGGACACCAGGAACATAGCCTTCCCTATAATACTAGGGAAGGACAGAATTTGCCTTGACCTTTACAGGTTTTCAGGCTTGAGTGAAATGCAAAGGCTAAGAGAATCTTGTAAAGCTTCACTGCTGCCAGATTACAGTTTATCCTGTTGCATTTCCCCCAGTGGTGTTTCGAGTCTCATGCTGCCTTAGATGTGTCCAAACAGAAATGCACTGTTACTTCACCTGACACTACAGAACATGCTTCAGCGTCAAAATCCTACTCCATTATCTCCAGCCATACCATGGCCAATGTTCCCTTCTTCATCGCAAGAACTCAAATGCGCTATTCAGGCCTACTGCGAAGAACTATCAGGATTTCTGCTCAGGTTCCATTCAGAAAAAAGAAGTTCCAGTCTCATCTTTGCAGACACCCCTGACAAGCCAACCTGGTCTCATTTTTGTAGGTACTGACAAGCACCTTGCAGTCTCTGGTGTTCCAGCAATTGTGCACTGATCCTCATGACACCTCCGGCAGACAGGGCAGAACTAAACAGTAATTCCTAGAGAATTGTTAGATCCCTAAGCAGACCTTGAACGTGTAGGTGCTATTGGTGCTCATAAAACTTCCACCTGATTTCTTCTCTAAATCCAGCTGTCACCTAAGGTACTTCAATTGGTAATCTTTATGTTCATACATTATTGAGGCACCTAAATCTCTGCAATTAAGCACATGTATAACCACTGAAAATTGGCAGATGTTCAGTACTTCCTTTACAGCACTGTCCTAGACATTCAATATGTGGAATGAGTAGAAGGCAAGCAAAAGAGAGTCTTTCTGCTGTCCTTCACACTCCAACCCTATACCTTCCCCCTTAATAAAATGAAAAAAATCAAAAAAACTAAACCAAATACAACAGCAGATCTTCTGTGCGGACTTAAATGGCTTTGCAATCTAAGAAATGGCAAAGAACTATAAGCGACATCATACATCCTTTAAAGGATTTTTACAACGTAAGCCCATAGGGGCTTACCTAAGGGCGACCTAGAAAGCCTCCTGCAAAATATGGAGCTATTCTTGAGTACCAGCCTAGCCCAGTGGACTCTCACAAAGGTGGTTTTCTAATTGTGGGAGCAAGAGGATGACTTCAGAGAATATCTGATATATATATTTAACATGAATAAGCTGTCAGTGCATGAACAGAAATTGGATATATTTGGGTCTTCTTCCTCCCTCCACAGCAGGTTTGAGTGTGGCTTTCTTGGAGAGTATTAGCCTATTTTCATAAGTTATCTAGCACCATGAGGTACTGATTCTTCTTCTGCGCTCTAAACCTACCCTCTCTTGACCAAAACAATTTTTTGAGTGTTCACAAGTATTGTCACTTAATAAAATATCTGGATGCAATGTGCATTTATATTTTGGTCCTTATCCAAGACTTTTAAATTGTTATTAAAAAAAGTTGCTTCATCATCTCAAGAAAGTTGAAGCTGCATTGCTTTGAATGAGGACATTTCTATTTCCAAGGTAGGAACAGAGATAAAAGTGAATTATTAAAAAAGACAAACTGAAACAAAACCCACAAAAAAAAAACCACACACAAAAAAAAACCCAACCCAACCAACAAACCCAAAAAACCCCAAAAACAAAAACAAAAGAACCCACAAAACAAGAACCCAAAGCCAAGCAAAAAAAAAAAAAAAAATCTCCCACTGAGAATGCCAGTTTCTACATTTAGATTTATCAATCAGTAATGGCAGAGAAGCATTTCACATGACATTTTTGTAGTGTTGGATTTGTTAAAAGGAAAATTTTACAATAGAGCTAACCCTACCTAAGCTACCTGAGTAGATGGGGTTTTGTTATAAAAAAAGGGGGGGGGGGGAAGACTTGGAAAATTGTCCTCTTTCCTCTAATGGTGTTGGAAAAAAAACAAAAACCAACCAAACCCCAACAATCTGGGATCCCATAGAGGCAGCAGACAAAGATTAAATAAGCTCAGCTCTGTTATGAATTGACACATACTGACTTCCTAAGTACACATTCTAGATTATATTTTCTGCTCCTGTAGAAACAGGAAGGGATCACATGTTGGGTTCTGACAGACTCATCTCAACTTCTTATGCACAAGGTTTGGAGGAATGTGAATCCAAAACAGAACTTAATTTCCAATTACCTTTCACACCCTTCAACCAGAGCCTCACTAGCTCATTTCAATGGTTGTAACTCTTATGCATTTATGCAGTCCCCAGAATCTTAGACACAGTATCATGTAAATGCTTGCAACATCTGATTTTAAGACAATGTTTCAATACCCATTTTGCAAACAGCAAAATAAAATACCCAAAAAGTAGACTCCTCTGAGAACTAACCAAGAGTGTAAAAACCCAGGTATTCCAAAACTCAGTTCACTCCCTAACTACCATATTCTCCCACCTTGCTATGCAAAGTCTCATGTAAGCCGGATGGGCAGTGACAGCAGCTGCCTAAACATTTAGTGTATCTTCTCTTCAGCTCCTTTCTTGTTCAATGACTGTATGTCAAATTTTAATCCAACCCATATATGAGGGTGAGGTAGAAGAGGAATGGAGAGCCTCCTTGTGTAAAGATTTTATACGACAAGAGTCACAGCCCAGAGGCAATGGATCACACCAGGCAAGAACAAATAAGGTTTTCATTGAAGAAAGATGTCTAAAGACAAGAGTGCTTTGAGGTTCTAGTGCTGTAGGGTTTGAGCTTTTTGGACTTTCATGCAAATATACTGCCTAATAGAGACAGGTTTCTCTTGAGGAAAACCTGTATGGAACTATCAGAGTGGTTAATTCTCCTTCGGGAAAAAAAGAGAGGGAAGAGGGAAAACAAGCCATCCTCTCTGCTCTCAGCTCATGTTTGAGCTTCTAAGTATTTGCACTTGAAAGTCTTTGGGCATCTTTGATGTTAGATGTGAGAGATTATCAGACCGCTTTCTCTACCGATGGCTCTGAGGACCCCAATTTTTACAAGGTGCTTTCTAAACCAAATTTCTCTCATCAGAACCCTCAGTTCTCCCCCCTGAGGTATGTAACTCTGAACCCTATAACCCCCTGCCATACTCCTCTCACAGCAGCTCTGGGGTATCCAGCTTCCAGGATCCAGGTACTCTATCCAGAAAGTCCTTCTGACTCTAGAAGTCATCAAAAGTAAATATGCATTACCCTGAACTTAAGAAGTTTTGAATTTGGTCTTTGTGATAAAACTTTTATCTCCAATGAGCCATGAAAATACATGGACCACGATGTCTGGCTACAGAATAGGAGACACTAAGAGCCCTAAAGGATGCAAAATCAGTATAGGTGGTATTCAAGGAAAAAAACTCAGTCATCGAGATCTAACCTTGGTCATGTATATAAATAATTCTGAAATTTGAAACACCTCATGATAAGGAATAATTTTTCTCTGCCTATGTGGCGTTCAACACAGCTAACTATGGAATTGTCAGTTCTGCCCAATGAGCAATCCCACAGCAGTCCATGTCTGCTGCTCCCTCACATGCAGGCTCTTCTTTCCCTACAACAGCATAACACACTAGCCTGGTTATGCAACGCAAGCCTTTCTTTGCCTAATAATCATCCTTTTCCTCATAACACTGCACACAAGTCCCTACACACCAGTTTGCGCCGCAGTTACAGAGCAAAACAAACAAGCGAGCAAAAAGGACGAGGCATTTATAAAATTATCTCAGAGCCTTGAAAATTTCAGCCATGGTCTTTGAAATCTCTGGCCTCCTGCAGCAGAGCAAATTCCACATGTCCTCCAAGCACTGCAGGGAGGAGTATTAGCCTATTGGCAGGTATAGCCCACGGTTTCTTTTGCAGAACCCAGCTGCGCTGAATAAATAAATCACCTGCGGCCATTTATGTGCAAATAACCTGTGCCAAGGGGCCTTTTGGAAGGGAAGCTTCGATCCGTGTTCACAGCGGCAGTGTTGTAATGGAAGCAAATAAACATGCGTCCTCTCCTCCTGCTCTCTCCCCTCCCACAGCGCTTTTGTAACAGCGCTTTGCCTTGCCGAGTTAAAGCTGAGAAGCAGCATTTTGCATTAAGTAGTCGGCTGTTATGGAGGAGAAAGTGCCACAAAGTGCACTTAACAAATCCCACCCTCTACTCCAGTGTTGGGATGTTAAAACCGGAGATCAGCGAACGTGTCTCATTTCCCCCATCTGTAGTCAATTCCCCTGACAGGCCCCATTAAAAAGCCAACCAATTCTGGCACTCCAGCTCCCAAAGGCACCCGGTGACACAGTTATTAAATAAAGTACACCGGCTTTCATTGTGAATGGGGATTGCTTAACGTAAGTGCAGTACTTTGAGAGTGAGGGGAAGCAGAGACACTGGGGGTTTGAGCCTCTGGATTCTTTCACTAGAAGCACCCAGCCTCCTTTACTGGGAGTGAAAGCCCTTCCTCTGCACCTCCTCTGCCATCACAGCTCCAGGTTTTCCTCATTTTCTTTTGAGTCTTAACTCTGAACAGGCTAAATTCAAAATCATCACACCAACAGTCTCAGGATTCTCACTTCTTGCAGGTCTTGAAAGGGAGCTCATGCTAATCAATATAAACATAGTGATCCCGTGCACACCCACATGCTCCCATCCAGTCATTTTTCCAGAATCTGTCCAGCGACTAAAAAAAAAGAAAAAAGAAAAAAACAAAAACAACCCCCCCCTGCAAACCAACCAACCAAAAAAGCAAGCAAACAAACCAACCCCAAAAATAAACACAAAAAAAAAGACAAACAAACAACCCCCCCCAAAACAGCCAAACAAACAAAAAAAAGCAAAAAACCCACCAAAAACCCAAACAAAAATAAAATAAATTAATAAATCAAAAAAATTCAAAGAAACAACCACACTTTCCATAAATTATTTCTTTGAAGTTTTAAAACCACATGTTCTTTGGCTGTCCTCACACTCCCAACGTGTCTGCTTTCCATGAACACTTTTATGAGCAAGTTAATTCCTGGAAACATCAATTACCTGAGGACATGCAGCAGAAAGCTAATTCCAGAGCCCACAGGTAGCTGCTATGGCAGTTTCCTCCTCTGCTTTTATTCCCCATCTGGGATAGCATGAAAGGCACCCTGATGTCTCAAGCTGCTTTCATATCCTTGTAACAAATTGTTTGTTATTGGACCAAGAGTTATGCAGACATTACCCAGCGAGTTTCAAGTCAGGACAATCATCTGGGCAGATTTCAATCTGCTTCTCACTATTTAGAACTGGATGTTTGTCAGGCTCACCAGTATCCACTCCCCGCACGAGCACCTGACAACAACCACCTTTTGGCAGTGCCAAAGCTTTTTCATGGACCTGGATCCCTTCCTAAGTGGGAAATTCAGAGCTTTCTCCAAGTTGCTCTGCATGTTCTTCTGATGAGGCTGCACTATGCTGCTGTACACGCAACATCAAACCTCACCCCACCTGAGTAGCAACCTGGCAGCCCCCAGCTTGGGACTTCTGCTCTCTCCTCGTCCAGTGCAGACCACTCCCACCCAAATACATGGCTGTAAGAGGTAGAAAAAAGTAGGTAAAATAAGTTAATTTGCAAAAGCTGAAGGACTTGCATCTGCCCTACTCTCAAACACGGCCTGACAAATGAGACCACCAGCACCACAGCCTGTTCAAGTCTACAGTTCCCTTGCTGCCCTAAGCACACGGGCATGGGGCTGGGGCTCTCTCCACCAAGGCAGGCTTAGCAAACTTGGAGGGGGTCAGACAGAGGGAGATGGGTTTCCCCTCCTCCCTCCCCAAAGGAGCATTCCCCACTCCAATTGCACTCACAATCAAAAAACTGCAGGATGAGTGGGGAAAAAAGGACATGTTTATCTCTGAAATCTCTTCCTCAGCTGATCCCATATCCCTACCTGTATTACTGAGGCAGAAAGTTTTCCCAGGCAACATAAGTATGGTTAAAGAAAAACAGTACATAAAAGCAAGCATTTAGCTTTTAACAAGGTACTTTAAAACCTTATCATTGTCAGAGTTGACATTTATCACAAGCTTTTTATATATATATATTTTCCTTTATTTAAAGGGAAAAAAAACCCCAACGCAATAACAAATAGGTAGAGCAGACTGAAAAAAAAAATAATTAGATGTCCCAATGCTGCATGGTATTAACTAGCAACAAACCCCTGGAGGGCAGCATGTGATCCAGTTGGGCTCTGCTGATTCCTTCCCAGCCTAAGGAAGTATTGCAGAAGCCACGACAAATTGGACTCTACACCCAGTAACAGAGGGAGCCGCATGACTTCCCCAGCTCCCAGAAGCTGCTAAAATTCTGCCAAGAGAGTATCTTTCTAATTTGCATTATCCTGGCCATTTACAATTCATCCAAATAGAGCTGGCAATTAGTGGTTGTTGGTAAACTCCACTGTGAGCTCCAATCAGTGCTTCACTGCTCTGACTCTCTCTATTTACAAATTTTTGCAGTTATGGGCATATTAGAGAACCAGTTTTGACAGTTTCTGTCCCATGAAGTTAAAGTTTTCCCCAATTACAGCAGATAATGAGAAGACCAAGCTCACTAAAACATTCAGCCCTGTGACCCCAGGACTCCTATGCCCAATTTGTGGGAGAACATTGAACATCATGATACGCACATTGACTGAAGAGGTGCACAGCCACCAAGCTGACTGAGCTGTGGCAAGGGGAGGATGCAGTGTTTCTTAGGAAAACTAAACTGCCTCTTTACTATAGGTTTGGTAAAACCCATCTTGAATTATCATGGGATCATCTAATCCTCATCTGGATGAGCCTATGACAGCTGGGCAGAATTAACAATAGCTTCTCTTCCAAGCCCTGAAGCCTGAGGAGTTGGAATGAAGCAGCATGATACAATGCAGTGGGTAAAGGGGGCGGGGGGTGAGGTGGGAATATCAGTTGTGAAGGGAGGGAACTGATGGATGTCAAGACGTAAACCTAAATAGACGGAGCTCGTACATTATCTAACCACTGCTCTCCTCACTGTGCACTGTCTCATGTGGTAGCCCTTTCATTGCTGTTGCTCTGAAAGCCTCTTCTCTGTGTCCTGCCTTTTGAACAGCCTTCTTGCATCTATCTGCCTCATTTACTCCTCTTCTCAGTTCAGTTCCTCTCTTGACAGCATGTCTTACTCTTCTTTGCCAACCATCCTGCCGTTTTTCTGCTTTTGATCTCATTTTTCTCTATCAGGTATTTAGGATTCCCATGGGTAAGAGATGGACAGTGTAACACTACAAAACAACATCTCAGAGCATTAGATTTGCCAGTTCAGAGCATTACTGACTGAAGCAAGAGGTACTGAAAAGACTCTTGCACAGATGTTTTCAGTCTTCCAGCTTGGATAAGATGGAGGAATCCCAATTCCATCTTCCTTTACTCAGTAGAGAGCTCTTTTGCTTTATTTTTTTTCCCCCAGAAAACCAGTTAACATTTCTGTACAAGCCATCACCACATCCATCCCCAGAAGTGGCACATTTGCCAAAACAGCTGCATACACACAGTATTGTTCAGATGCAGAGGACTAAAAATAAGAGCATTTAGATAAAACCTCTGACTGGCTGTATTTTATTTACCCATGCTGTATAGTGCATTTTGGTCTCTGTCTGCCTGCAAACAAAGAGGTTAAAAAGATCAGGAAGGAAACCAGTTTGTCTAACAGTGACCGAACCTAGGCAACTGAAATTACAGTTTTACCCAGAAAACTGAAGAGGAAATTGCACAAAGAATTGCAAAAGCCAGAGCTGCTGCTGGAAAGAACATCACTTTCTTCATACTCACAAATGGTTCAAGGGACCAACATGAACTGCTGCCTCCAAGGCTACAATTCATTATTGGGTGAAATGTTTCATCTACTTTCATCATGCTATGAAATGAACAGAACAGAGAGGCATGGATCACAATGGAGCCAGCATAGCAGAGCCACAGGACAAAAAAAGTCCTTATATTACTTCCCCTTCTCAGCCCCCCTTGGCCCTGGCTTCCCTTGTCCAATGTGTATCTTAAAGAGGAGCCAACATAAGCACTACAGCTGAAGCCTAGAAGAAATGAGGAGACTCCTTTCTCATCCAAAAGTCAGTGCAGCAATTCACCAAGAAACACAGCTGATACAAACACTGCCTAGAGGCCAAGCAATGTGGCAGCTGCTCTGGTTGTGTTGTCAGGGCCGGAAAACACAATGCCCCATGACCATAATGCTACTTCCCTGTCCACATTCTGCAGCCCCTGTCTGTTATCAGGAATTCACCTGTGATCTTTATATGTCACAGAAAGTGCAGAGCACATGGTACTGCTCCCACCGTCCCACACCAACTCCTGGTTTCTACTGGACTCATCTCCCCTAACCTTTCCCCAGTAACAAGGGACGAAGAAGCAGGCCAAAAATCTAGCAGTTTTCAACTTGCCAGAAGATATCAGAAGGTGATGGGCCTTGAGTCTCTTGTGCTCAGCAGCAATTAATTTAAAGTTGTCCAGAGGAAGGTGAAAACTCCACCCTAATGGTCAACTGGTGCATGAGAAAGAAAAAGAGCCATTTCATGGTCCCTGTGGTTATCATCTGCCACAAAGCATAAGATTTGATTACTCCTATCTTAACACATAATTACAAATGGTCATAAAATTATCCAGGCCCTTTTTGAAATCCTTTTACAATAATTGACTTGATGACCTCCTGGGGCAACGAAGGCTGTGTGCAGTAAAGAACAACTTTATTCTACATTAACATACTTGCACCTTATAATTTTAATATCCTACAAAAAGGCTGTTGCAGGGATATTCTCTTTGGAGTAGCATCAAAGGCTGGAAGAATCCCAAACAAGCTGCATAAAATCACCTGTGCACAAGACGACCATGCACAATTTGTGGACAGTAAGTCATGGCAGCAGCAGTGTATAGCAAAGATTGCTTGAGAAGGATCAGGCACATTAATTTCCACAGAAAAAGTGCCAGTCCAGACCCCCTACAGCTCACCATCCTACCAGAGAAAGAATCATCTAGAATATTAAGTGTCCAAGCACTACACAAACGTATTGTAGAACCCAGAGTAAATGGTGTATTTCTGGCTAAGTTGCTGACTTTGTTTCACCCCCCCCATTCCTCATCTCATCTATAAAATGGAGATATGGTGAATTCCATTCCTCTGGAGCAAAGGAGTTAAAAAAAAACAACTACAAACTGATTGCTGGTGATAGAGCTGTTTGTACTGCACAGATGCAAAGTGATTTGAGCTCCAGCTACAGGGACTTTTTACAGCATCTTGTAGTATTTGTAGCTAAAAAATCCATTTGTTAATTCCGTGACCTCAGACCTACACGTTCCTGTCTCAGCATTGCTTTCCATGCATATTCTGGAGATGTGATCCAAGTTTTCAGGGAGAGCTAAGGCCAAGTCACTGTTCATATGAAGACTGTGTGAGAACTTGCTCAGCTTTTTATACTTGTCTACTCCCCCTCCCACCCCCTGCCCCCCCACCCCCTTCTCACAGCTTGCCAAAGAAGCCGTCTCCTTCCACTAGCCTGGCCTGGCTGTCCCTTCCCATAAAATGGGCTGCTGCCCATGGCAGAGTAGCAAACAGGGAGAATCCAAGCCAAAAGTCAAATTCCAAAGGACCTTAGCAAAATACTGGGCTGTCCTCAACTCCACCACAGGCAACAGGTATCAGATCCACCCCTGCTCTATAGATCTACAAGCCTACCAGTACAATGCCAGTAGCTGTAGTGACAGTTGTGAGGTGTTATTTCCCAGCCAAAAGACAGAGTGACACATTCTCCTAAGTGAGCAGATGATCATCATCAGCATATAAAGCTAAAGGGAAGAGATGAGAGAAAAAAGGTCTAAGGTGACACTGCAGTCATGAAATGCTCTGACTTCCTAGAAACCAAATATAACGTAGATGCCTTCTTGCTTTCCTTAAATGCCCCTCTCCACCTCCAAGAGGCACTGGTATTACTAGGTGACCAGTAGCACTATGCAATGGAAGGAAGTAAAAAGCATACCAGCATCACATTTTGTGACAAGCCCATAGGGAGAAACAGCCCCTCAAGTCAGGCACATGAAAGAGACAAAACAGTTCCTAGGCAAGCGACACAAGGTGATCATGCAAGTCTGTTTTGGCCTAAATAAATCAGTGACTCTATGAAATTCTGAAGGATATAGGAAAAACAGAGAATTCCTGCTTCCTGAGCCTGCACTTGAACCGCAGGGGAGAAACTACAAAACAGAAGAAATCTTCACAGTGACAAATGGGGACAGAAAAGCCCAAAGACAAGGAAGATTTGTCAAGGCAGTAGCTAACTAGTCCCCAATTCTATCAGAGAGTTAATTTGCTTCACCCTCTCCTTCAGTATGTGTTCCCAAGGAATAAGCTATGACAGAGCAAGTAGAAAGTGTCCTGGTTTCACCTGACACCAGTTTCTCCCAGTTAACCAAAGCCCCTGGTTTGGAAACAGCCCAAAGCAGGTTGCTACATCAACTTGTAAAGCTAAGTTGATCATGGATATATGGGATGGGGAAGTGGAAAAGACAAAGGGTAAATTTGAAGTAAGAATAATAATTTAATGAATCAGATACTGAGCAGCCTCATCAGTTCATTAACCCTATCCCAGACACTGGGGTTGGGGTGTGCATGTCTCTTCCGAGTGCCAGCATAAAGCCCTGCAGCAGAAGCAGCGAGAGGGTTTCCTACATGACTGCAGTGAAGGGGGGAGCCAGAGCTTGATTTTTTTGCCATAGAGAAGCAACAGAGGGAGAAGGAAAAAGTTCGACAAAGATAATTTTCTACGTTTATGAAGAGCTGAGAAACTTTGTCTGCTCCCTAGGCATTTCCCACTGAGCTGTCTCCCCACTGTGAGGTCTCTAATTCCTGACTGACTCTTCTCTTGATTTCTAGTAATTAGAAGCCTTCCAGCATTCCCACAAGAAAACCTCTGCTTGCAGCATCCTTCTTTTTAGGGACTCCAATTGGATGCTATTATCTCACTGATTTTAGAAAACCTGTGGCTGTACATTAGACCCCCAGCTGGTGAGTCCACAATACTTGCCTGCCTTACCTCCATACATTTCCCCTCCAAATTCAGCCCTTGCAAGGAAACAGAATAGATAATAAAATCCAGAGGGAGACAGATAAATCAGAGCACTTGATTCAAACACCGAGACAGGACATTGCTCACGAAAGAGGATTCACCCGCCCTCAGCAATGGAAGTGATGAGAATCGCTACAAGCACCCCCTGGAAGCCTCTGACTTTAAAACAGTCTGTATTTTACCCACGTGTGTCCATGTAATAAAAATAATTGCTACTTGTCATCATTAGAGATGAGCAAGGCAAAGCTTGTGCTTTTAATAAGGCGATATGGATTTTGTATTCTGCCTGCTGTCTGAGCAACAGCAATTGCTACTTCCTTTGGAGATTGATTTTGCCTTAGGCTTGGTCTTAAGAGGTTATCTGATGAATTTTGGTTATTTGGGAAAAGAGGACAAAGGACAGGCTTCTCTTGGAAGTGAAGATAAAAATATCTGCATGCACATCCCTTTTGCACTTTGTCTCTGTTTTCCTTGAGCCTTCAAAACAGCAAGTTGAAAGGAGGAGGGAGCTACAGGCAGACAAGATGGGGTTACAAAAGCAACAAAAATGCCAATTTTCTCTCTACAGACCCCAGTCTCTGAACATGTCTACCCATATGGGCATGTTGGAAAAGAAGTGGTTATAAGAGATGAGATGATCTTTGGGGGTCCAACCTGAGGTGGTTCAAACAGTGAATTCTCAAAATCTGAGTCCTGACGGTCTCAAATGCTGAGCAGAGAACAAGGCATCATAAATTACAGGCCACTTCAAGTGATCCCTCTGCAATGTTGTTAAGTCTCTCTCCCTTGTGGCTATGGTGACCTCCTAAATCAAAGATGACCACCCGCCAAGGTTTTTCTTGGGGCAGGACAGCATTCAGAATACTCATTTAATTGAAATTATCTAGAGCTGTAGGGTGGAATGAAGGAAAGTTGCTATGAGGAAGAGCAGCCGTAGGTAGGGCTGTTCCTCCTCATATGAGGACATGCACTTACCCACAGCAGAGTCCAGAAATAACAGTGTTTTCAAGGTTTGGCATGTCTGAATTTCCTCTCCTCCTCCACAACAACTCTCCCATATTACTGCTGGCTTCTACCCTCCCATGACATACTGAATCTCACATCTCCTCTTGAATACATGTAACAGAGGAAATGAATGAGTATGAGGAAATGAAGAAAGAGGAGAAAAGTGTGGGAAAATCAAAGAGTTTAGATGACAGTTTGTGTATGTTTTCATGTGAGTAAGAGAGAGAGTGCCTAAGCATGACTGGAAAGAGGCACAGAGGAAATATATAAGAAAGGCAGACAGGTTATCTTTCATTCAGACAGACGTCCATTAATTTCTAGCTTTCTCATCTTTCTCTCCCTTTTTCAATAAACTCTTCTTCTCCCCTTCCCCAAAAGATGCATGCAACACTTCTCTCTTTGTAGTGAAGGGGGTAAATAAAAGATTGGAGGGGATAAATAAAGGATAGGAGGAGAATCCCCAATCTCTCATTTACCCACTGGGAGAAAAAAAAAATGAGAAAAAAAGCTAAACCAAATGCTAGAGGAAAAAAAAAATATTCCCACCCACAAGATGCAGTGTCTCTGTCCTAAATGTGGTATGCGAGTGTGAACTGTTTTCACTTGTCTCTACCCATCCTCTTAGCTGCAAAAGCAGGAGGGAAAAGGCCCCTGGCCAGTGGTTTGACTTTCACCACATGACAAGGCATGCTGGCTTTGGTGATGGAATTGATAACGAGGGCACTACAGATGACAAACACTGCAGCAGTTCAAGCTTCTGCTATGATGAATAATCCCCTTGCAGAGTTTCAGCTCATTTATTTTGCCAAATCCGCTCACAAGAACCGCTGTGAATTTGCTGACACAGCACATGCTGAAAACTGGAAGACCCTGGAAGGTGACTGGCAGAACTGGCTGTAGGTGCTGGTGATTTTCTACGGTTCCTGGTAGCACCTTTTCCAGGAAGCAACTGAGACAGGGAAGAGCTATGCTCCTGGATCTAAAGCAGAAGGAGACTATGAATGCAATAGTTATAAATAGCAGAGCTTTGATTGCTTCCCTAGTGACACAGCTTTCATACTGTGGCATATGTGCTTCATCCATCTGGGACCAGAGAGTCCTACAGCTGCTGGTTTTGCCTGCTCCCTGCTGCAAGAGGTTATGAGTGGAGTAGCTGTGAGCTCCCCACTGGAAAAAAAAAAATAATTAAAAAAAAAAATAAAAAATAGTGCCATCTTACATCCTGGATGGCATAAGAGACTTTAAAAAAAAAGAAATTAAAAAAAATCTGCTAGTAAGTGTACAATAATTAATCCTGCATGTTTTTCAAGCTAATACTGATGCAATGGCTTGCTTATGCAAAATAATCAAGTGTACAAAAATTAAATGCATCCCTAACCTACCTCTTTTCCTCTTGCTGACAGCTGATATGGTTTAGGATTATCTCATCGGTACTTTGCAGTGGACATGACACCCGTGTGATATAATTAAGATAATATATTCAGTAATAAACTTGCACTTGCAGTTCAGCCAGTGATGGCTTGCTTCTACTGCAAGGAAACTTACCTTATAAAAATAAAGCACCAACGAGGTGGTGATGTCTGCAGCTACATTATTTAATTTGTACTACTGATCTGAGGTAACAGTGGAGCAAATTTTTAGTCTGAAGCAGCTAAATGAAGTCAGTGAAAGCACACACCCAGGCTGCTACAGAACTCTATTAGAAGATGTACAGTGACCTGTAAGCTCTGATCTCAGCTTTTGTCCCCTGTTCAATAGGCTGTCATCAAATACTAGGAACAGGGTACCTACCCCAGGTGAGTGATACAGATTAAAGAAGCATGGTCCAGAGTAAGGGAAAGCTCCTCTGCGAAGGGGACAGCTGCTGAGTTTTATAATGTGATTAAGATTTTACTTCTGTCGCAAACAGGAGAGCACTCCTGCTTTGGAAGGGTCATTGCACTGTTACTACTCAGGGATGCAAGCAAGAAAAAAGGAAGAGGAAAGTGTGGAAGTAGGACAAGGAAAAGTTACTTTCATGCTTTCTAGACCCCAAGGGAACAAGCTCTCCCATAATGATGAAGTAAACAGGAGGCCCTGAAGAAAATAAGCATCCTTGAAACATTCATTTATGTTTAGTACTTGAGTGTTTACAGAAAACAGAGGTGAAGGCCAGCATCCTGCAATGATTTTGTTATTTGCTTAGCATTATACTCTGTGTAGTCTTCATGGAATCGCTGCCTCCCCACACATGCCTTCTGGCACCTGTCCCATGGGCAGAAGCAAATGCAATGACACCACAGCAAGCAGAGGAGCAAGTCTACCACTGTAACAAGAACTGACTGGTTCAGATACAAAGACACCATGTGCGTGTGTGGAATAGCACTGGCGTGTGCACACAGCTTCAGTACACTGGAAGAAAAACAGGCCATTTTTTTGAAGGACCTAGATCTCCTCAGAGAAAATGAATAAATAAATAATAAGAAAATAGCCCTGTCTGTCAGAAACGAGTTCAGTGACATCCCTGAGGAAAAGGCATCTGTTTGATGATTATTTGGCCTAACTGTATCACGAAGGAAAAATGAAGTAGGGCTGATGCCAGAAATAATGGCACAAACGAGCATCTAGACTTGCTGGAACATTAGCAAAGGTACGAAGTTGCTGCTTTGTCTGGTGAAAGACAAAAATACTATCTAGATTAGAAAAGGAGATGTCAAGAACACTCCTTTGAAAAACATAACCACAACTCTCTCTTCATTACCATATCTACTTCAGGCAAAAGCACCATTGTTTCAAAGGCTCATGATTTGGTCTCAAGCTTTTATGATCCACTGCAACCATTAATACTGTGCTTTTTCCAGCACAGCCCTGCCTGGTAACGTTGTCAGCTGCCTGCTCTCAGCAGGTGAGAACCTCACTCACCTCTCCTGATCTTTGCTGGGGCACAGAAAGTGACGTAGGTACTATCTCTACAGGCCAGGGTGCATACAACTCCACCGACTTCCATGGATTACTAGAACCAGAGAAGCAGCTTGTTTCCTCCACAGAAATCTGTGCTGTGGTATGTTCCCTCCATGACCGCAGTCACTGTATAGCAACATATTGCCTACTGGAAAGCCACATCCCACCCTAGCAACTGCTGTGCACTCCCACCAACAAAACCTGCCCCCTGTGAGTTGATGCCAGCTCTCAGCCTGCACCAGAAAATACAAAGTCATGTAGCAAACACCCAGCAGTCATTAGCTTAGACCAGGGGGAAACATGTCTCAAATGGGCTACTTGAATGACTACTGGCCTCTAGAGAAGAGTCCAAGGCTCCAAGGAGCATCTTTTCCTCACAGTCCATACCAGAAGACTACACTGAAAGTCAAACCTCCTGTCCAGGAGGCCATAATAAATAAAAATGTCCCTGTGGAAAAAGCATGCAAAACCAGGGGAAATCACCTATGTCTCAGCACTGATAGAAAACTCATTAAATCAAGATGCTCGGGCATTGTGTTTCAAAATAGTATTTTATTTCTTTGCATAAGCATGAAGGGAAACTGACTCCAAAACACCATTCACAGGATCCCTTATTTGCATCTTAAAAGGGGCAAGTCTGTCTGTTCTGCTTATTCTGTTCTTTAATTATCCTAATGAAAGCAAATGTGAATCCCCAAGGGTTTGGTCCCTTTCTGACTGGCTGCTTTTAAACTCAGAGACAAGCAGCCATCAACACCCTTGGTTTTTAAAGTGCACATCTGGGGAAGATTCCCCTGGTACCTTGTGCAATACAGACAATACTTTATAGCTAGAAGAGAAGCTAAATGAGAGCTCTGATTTCTGCCCTGTGGAAAGCACATGAAAAAACAGCTTAGAGTCCAGAAAAATCAAGAGGCCACTGGCTTCAGGCAGTGCAGTCCTCTTCAGATGTGCAATATATTACAGGAAGACCTTCCTTACATTCAAACAGAGAGCTAATTGTTTGACATATTTAAAGACTCCCATTCAGCATCAGTTTTAATTAAAGACTTCACACAAAGCGAGAGCAATACCTTTGTTTCATATAGCTGTCTGTGAGGGGCACTGGTTAAGTCAAAAAGCCAAGACTCAAGAGAGTCAAGTCCTTTTCCAGGTTCTTCAAGTGATTTGCTACTTGCTTTGAACACACTCCCACCTCTCAGGCAGAGTATTAGGAGACAAACTTTCCTTCTACGAAGAATCTGTATGACACCTAGCAGAAAGAGGCCTCTAGCTGTTACTGTAATATAAATAATAAATGAGTGAAATAATAAATAGAAATAAGGCATTCTGTTGCAAACAAAGCCAACATATTAGTGAACGTGTTCAGTTTTTTAAAGCATATCCAAACATCAGCCTAAGCTCCAGTGCTAACACACAGTGTCTCTTTAAAAGCTCCGGAGAAAGCAACAGAAGTCCATGGACAACTCTATTCAACCCTGAACCCTTCCAAGGGTTCATATTGATAAGCAACTTGAGTTGTTCATGTAATGGTACAATATCATCCTTAACTGGTTCAAATTCCATTACTGCTGCATAGACTTAAGGTGGCCCAGCCTGATCTCAACATCACCCATGAAAACTCAGTGGGTTTCATTACTGCTGTGGTGAATTCAACCAGCCTCATGCTGTTCTGGACAAGAGCACCACCAGAATCTGTGAAAGAGAGGGTCTAGTTATTAACTGCCCTGTCCAGAGCCCAGCTTGCATTAGTATCTGAGAGAAGGAATGTGTTTCACTAGATAGGAAAATGCTGCAGGACTTGGGATGTCTGGGTTCTTCTACCAAGTACCCAATGCACTTGTGTAGAAATATGAACAACATGATTTATTTCTTTGTGCCCTCATTTTCTGATATTTTACTCATATAACCTCTCACTGTGTGCATGGGAACAACACACAGTGTGACAGAAATCTCCTCTTGCTGGAATGCTCTGGGTGCTCTTGTGCTAGATAATCTGTCCCACATGATGCCACAGAAATGTCCAATATTCTGACAACACCAATGAAAACACATTTTACCAGCAGTTGAATAAAAAAGAACACTCGTGAATGGGAAAATCCTGTAGCTATCTGCTTGCACCTTCCAACAAGGCTGTGTTGAGTCAGGATAAATCAGCAGCCATTCAAAGAAGCAACTTGAATTTCACTTCCTGGAAAAGGGGGAATGAGAGGAATGATTTCTCAAGTGTAAGTAAGCCAAGGATGAGATCGAGGGAAGAAGACCAATAGGATTTATTTGTAATGACAAGTGACAAGTGATCACCATAAAGATATTCTTGGAACAGAATCCTGCTAATCTCTGCTATAATTCTAGTCCCAAATGGATTGGCTCTGGCAGTGCTCTTAGAAATGATATATGTGAAAGCATAGGGATTGTCAAGAAAGGAGTTTTGCCCTGACATCTAAATTTTGGGTTCATTTGCTTTGTTTGTGCTTCCCCTGCCCCCTTATCCATTTTCTGGGGTTTGTTAGTTTTTTGATTATTTTTTTTTTTTTTTTAAGCTAAGGTCAACTGCAATTACTATTTAGAAAAGAAAATGTTTATAACCTCTTGCTTTTACCATCATTAATAATGCAACAAATGTATTGAATGTGGGCAGACATTTCAGCAATTCGTAGTGCTCTCCCCCTCTGGCTCAGAAAAATATTCACCTCTTGAGAGAAAATCTATTTCATTAGAGACCTGATAAAATGCCTAGAAATGACAACATAAATAAGCATTTAAGTGCTGCTCTCTCTTTCACTCTGAAGTCGTTTCCAGCTGAGAGAAGCGAGAAAGAAGCTGTAATAGGATGGAGGGAGAGAAAGTTGATGAATATTTGATCACGATTGTCTTAAATAAATGCTTCTCTCAGACATACCCTCTTGATGTACCAACTGCACTGTTAGCCTCACCTCTCTCACACTGGTTTAAAAACAAGTCCATGGCCAAGGTATATTGAGTTGACAAGAACATATCAAACTGGTTGTGCCCCTACCTTTTTCTTTTCCCTTCTCCAGTGTGTTTTTTACATCACTGTCATTTCTTTTCCCTGTTTCCAACACTCGCTTCCCAAAACACCTTCATAGGTAAACTAGAGTCCCTTCTCCAGAGCTACTGTCTACTACAAAGGTGGTTTGAAATGCAGCTTTTGATAGTGGTCAGAACATTTTATCTGGCATGGCTGTGCTGAGCTTCTTTACAGGAGCCTCTCAGATGTCAAGGTTGGAGGTGGAGGAAAGCAAACCAACAGATTGAGAGCCTTACCTCAGACCTTCAGAGTCCCTCTACACCTCAGGTCTGCACAGTGATGGCTCACAGAGTACATTTAAATGTTATGCAAAAACCAGGCACCAACACAAACTGCATTTATTCCTGCTGTTTGTTCACAAAGCCCTTCCTTCAGGATCAGCAGAAACAACTGAGAAAAGAAAATAAATTTCTTTGCCCTGGGCTGAGATTCCTGCCACCTGCTGAAGTGCCTATTAAGGAGTCAGTATGAAACAAGCCCTCAGATGGAAACAGAAACAAGACAACCCTCCCCACAACACAACAAACACAACCAGTCCTCACATGTATCTGTGTAAGGATAGGGAATCCCTGTAATGTTCCTCTGTGAAGAGCCCCTCTCCCCCTTCCCAGGCACCACAGTAGCCAAACACAGACTTCACACATTTCCGCTTGCTGAGTCTCAGTGAAGCAGGGCACTGTGGTTGACTGCGAAGTACAAGCCAGGTGAAATGAGGTAAACATGAAGACCAAAAGCAAAATTCACCAAAGGGACTTTGCATTTTTCTAGTGACTAAGTGGCAGCAAAAGACTCTCAAACTGTACGTGCAGTTCCTTTGGGATTTCAAGTTTTCTTGAAAGCCCATGAAAGAGGGGCTTGAGAAGCCCATCCAAATATATATTTTTGTAAAATTAAAGAATATATTAGTTTTTCAAGTGCCTTTCCCATATATGCAGAAGTTGGCTGCCCATATCTCTGTGGATTTTGTTTCATTAAGCAAACACCAAATTCCTTGCACACCTCCCACTTGACTAAAGTCACAGAGGAAATCTAAGGCAAAGAACCTAATACTTACTTAGAAATCCTAAACTGAACACCACAGTTTTGGGCACTCTTATTACAGGTGACACACTGTAGCCCCACAGACACGATACTAGTTTTCCAAGTTGAAGAATTCAAGCAAAGGAAGGAAGAACAGCATCTAAAAAGAGCTGAGTCCAAGAAATAAAGGTTTTGTGGAAGTGTTAACTTTGGAGAAGGGAGTCCATGTTGTATGTCAAGGCCATGCCATCCATAAATCCATTTGAAGGTGGTAGGTTTGGCAAGATTATTCAGCTCTCAATAGTGGGAATCCTGTGAGGAACAACAGGTTAGAGAGGTCAGCTAGAAGGTTACTGAGGTCTACCTGGCAAAGCTGCATTGTGGAAATTAATCAGAGGGGTCATGATGGTATTACAGAAGATATTCAGAGGCAGTAGCAAAATTTATAGGTTTTTCATATCGGTAAGACAGGCAAGTCTCCTAGTTAACAGCAGGCTATGCAAAGGCCTCAGTTACTATGCAGCACAGAGGACCACTGTCCACAACAGAAAGCTGTCAGGAGATGCCAAGTAGAAAACAATCCAGAACAAGAATTGTAAGAGCAGGTTCAGATGGAAGCATTCAAATCCAAAAAAGCATGACATTTGAAATGCTGATGTTAGCCCAGCTCCCCTTGAAGCACAGAAACAAATAAGGTAGAAAGAATTCCATAATACTATTGACTAACTTGTCCTCTTAACTCCCATCTCTACCCCATTCTCAGATAGGCTTTTACCAAATTTGACCCTGACTACATCCTCTTCAAAGGAGATAATGAAGTTTCAGTACAGTTTAAATTAAACATTTAAAAGATTTTTTTTTAAAAATATGCCTCTGTATAATACCACCAGCTCTTCTTTGGGAATTATTCCTATAGGAGTAATTAGAACTATTTATGGCAGGCAAGTCCTCTCTCACCAGCATGCTTGGATGCAGTACCTTCACATTGTTTACATAACTTTAAAGAGAAAGATGGGAGTGGGAAAAAGTTTGAAAGGAATCACAGCAACTAGTGGTGGGTCCTAGAACAGCTCTGCAGCTCAGCCTGAACCAAAGTTGACAAGACAAAGGCTCCAGCACAAGTCAGAGGAAGCTGTGCAAAAAATGGTATATGAACAGCTGCAAGAAGGAGTAGGCTTTGAGTGACACGGCCTAGAAAAGGCTGGAGTAAGATGGACAGAAAGAGAAAGTGATGTGATGCCATCCAGTGACTAAGCACAGATGCTAAGTTTCGAAAATGTGCACACACTTCACCTTCTATTCTACTTTTCTTTCCAAGGCAGGCCTTTGCCTGGTACTCCTACTCATCATCCTAGCAATTTCCTGGCCTGATCCTACCTCCCTTTGTAGTATCTTTCCCTTCGTCTAGCGCAACAAGGATTTACTGGTCCTAAAGCACAGGCATAAATCCTGGAAGGAACTGAAAAAAAAATAACAGCGGCTGTCAAATTGGACCATGGATTGTATCTGGCCTATGGTGAGCAAAAAGGAGCAATTTTTTATTCCTGTAATGCTGGAAAAATTTTTAGTGATTTCTTTGTAGGACATAAGCTAACATGGTTTTTTCCTTTTCTTCCCCCAAAATGCCCAACTGTGCTTCTTTTGTAAGTAGTGCCACTAAAGTCCTACGCTGTTCAAGAAAAACACTTAAGAGCTAAAGATGACTGTGGTGAAACTCCAGCCATGTCAGTGGATGAAAAATCTTAGATGAACCTGGCCTGTTACATCTGCTCTAGAAGAGAGAGAGAGAAGAAAAGACAAGTAAAAAATACCAAACCACGCAACAACAACAACAACAACAAACACAAACAAACAAAAAAATCCACCAAGCCAAAAAAAACCCCAAACATCTTGATCCTAGGAGTTAGAGCTGCACATTAACATTTCCACCTTAATAAAAGCTATCATCAAATCCTCAGTATTTAACACCTAATTTCCACTTGTCACAAAAGAGGAAAGAGAAAAAAAAAAAAAGGGTAGGTGAGAAAGGAAAAGCAAAAAGAAACAATATTTATCTATATATTCAGGAGATCTTCTCTCCAGCAGATTCATGGGTTGGTTTTTTTTTGTTGTGTTTTTTTTTTCCCCCTCTTCCCTGTAAGACAGGATTAAGCGGTGCTGCAGCATCTACTGTCAGCTTGAATTCCCTGCCTCCCAGAATGGGTACTCGTAATTAAAAGCTTAGCTCACCTTATCCCTCCAGTTTCCCAGGCGAAAAGTCAAAGCCTGCATTTAATTGCATATATATGTGTGCATGTTTAAAGCCAAAGCTCTGAAGAGAGATGAGATTTGGGAGAGGGGAGGGGAACAGGCACAGAGGTATTTGACACAGTCTCAAACGGAAAAAATGCGAAAGGAAAGAGAGCAGAGAATGAGAGCACAATTTCTCTTTCTCTCTCCCTTTAGCCCCTCACTCTCCCACCTCCCCCATTTATTTTTTTTTTTTTCCCCCCGTAGGATAGAAGCTGTCATTTTACTCCTGACTTGCTCTATTACATCTCTTTGGTTCCCCAGTGGGAACACATGAGGCACAGAGAGGTTTGCCCTATGCTTGTGTAGGCTCTGGCTTTTATGACAGGGTTTAGTCCATTCACTCGAGCTCGGCTGTGGGAAAGACCAAATAACCTTCTGCTCGTGCACAGCAGAGGAAGTATCCTCTGCTACCAATGTGTATCAGGGTTATCCTTCGCTGCTCTGCTTGCACGCTGTTGTCAGTCCCAGGCCCTCCTGCTTTGGCTTTAAGGTGAAGGCGATTCGCCACCAGTGCTCGGCACCTCCACTGGGCCAGGTGCTGTACCAGCAGTAAAAGCCAGACAATGCCCATCTAAATTGTTTCATAACAGGGTAAAGTGGAATTGGCAGTCTCTCCATAAAATAAAAGCATTTCCTCTGAAGTAGATGTGGGTACTGGGCTAAAATCCTTAGAATGCAACTAGGAAGTAACATGTTTCAGCTCCTAAGCAAATAGATTTGCTTCAGAGGTTACTGCTGCACATCATATTTCCAGCACTTTGGACCCTCTTTGTCCAATGCTGATCTTCACAGAAGAAAGACAGCTGTTAAGGATGCGTTTGCATTCCTCCAAAATCATCTGCCTTTCACCAGACCACAGAGCCACTTCTGGCCTCAGTAAGAACTGGTGCATTCCTAAAGACATTGCCAAGCAGACCATACACAGAATTTTACAGAGTAACAATAATGTGTCTGCAAGAGGTGAATGAACTTGGAAAACAATTTGCAGAAAGGAATTTTGTGAGAGGGATGGTTAGGTTGTTGCAGCACAGGGTTTACATACTTGATCCAAGCTCCGAAGCCCCAAAGGAGCAAGACAACTTTGGCAAAAGCAATACTTCCTCCAATCTTTCCAGCCAACATCAGGAGAAAAAGTCTTAGTTCTGTAATACTACCAGTCCAGTGCTCCATGGAAAGGTCTATTCTGATGTACCACTATTAGAATCATAGAATCATAGAATAGATTGGGTTGGAAAAGACCTCCAAGATCATCGAGTCCAACCCCTGATCCAA